>OVBA01000060.1:0-49231 GCA_900406435.1 Lepidium aucheri | reverse complement strand
TTATGAGTAGAAGTATGGTAAGCTCGAGTTCTAGGAGAAATTTGTAGGTTTGTAATGATTTTAGTACTTCATTGTTCAAGAAGTTTTTTGAATTTAGAAACCAATTCATTATTCTTCACATTATAGTGAATTTAATCACCTTAATATATATATATATATATATATCAATTAATTAGAAAATATTTAAAATTATTATAAAGGTATTCACATAGATAAATTATTAATAACGTACTTAAAATCATAATGAATATTCGTTTGAACATGTACTTTAGTGTATATTTTCTAGAGCTTTAGAACTTTAACTTTAATACTCTAAGTTTATTTGTTGAGTTTCAACGATAAAATTTTAGAGAAATACACGATAAAAAAAACAAAAATCGAGAGAAAAAAGAGTACAAAAATCTTAGGTGTTGTTAAATATGTCCCGAGATATTTCTTATATAGACTTCGATTAAATTTTTTTAGAATTAGCAATATCATTTGTTTTGTTTTCCCTAAATATAAGGTATTTAGATTTGGATTAGGAATATTTCAATAAAATACTTTTTCTATTGTTTTCTATTATGTTGAACAATAATATTTAAATTAAAGTTCTTATGAAAATACAAACAAACTTATTTGTTAAAACAAACAAACTTATTTTAAGGTTCTTATCAAAATCCAAACAAAAGATTTATTTGTAAACCAACGAAAATTAAATCTTAATTGGTTAAAGATTTTACTTTTAAAACTAATAAAAATCTAATTTTAATTGGTTAGAGATTTCATTTTAAACTAATAAAAATAAAATTTTAATTGGTTAAGGTTTCCTTTTTTAACAAATGAAATTCAAATTTAATTGGTAAGAAATTAAGTTTTAAATTAACAAAAATCAAATTTTAATTGGTTGAAGTTTTCTTTTTAATTGTATGATTTTATTGAAATCCATTAAAAACAAATAAATCATTTTAAAAAATAATCTTATCTAAACAAAAAGATAAATTAATTAGTTTAAACAAATTAATCGATCAAACCAAATTTAGAGACTTTAATTCTAATTATTGAATTACATATAAGATATTTGGTTAGTTATTGAATTAATGCTATTATCATAATTTAACAAACAAAATCTGTGTAATTAAGGATCTTATCATAATCATAACTAACTTATTTGTTAAAATAAATATAACTAACAAAATCAAATTAAGGTTCAATAATAAAACCAATCAAATTAAGGTTTAAAAGTGATCAAATCATAAACAAAATCTCTATTAACGAAATAAAAAAAAATTATTGTTACAAAGAGATAAAGATAAGACCAAATCATGTGACAAATTATCTAAACAAATGTTATTCAGAAAAATTAATTAGTTAAAATAAATAGACCAATCAAAGCAAATCTAAAATTTAAAATCTCTGTTATTTTATTACAAAGATACGGAAAATCTTATTGTTACGAATTTATTATAATAGAGATATAAGTTAAAAATATTTTTCTACAAAAATTAAAACAAATTAACCATATTATGTAGATAAAGATATTAATAAGAATTAGTTAAAGAGTTTTATCAAATATTATCAAGAGATAATTTTTTTAATTATTATAAAATATATGAATCTGTTAACGCTATAATTTTATTATATATAGAGATTCAGATTAGGAATATCTTAATACTACATTTTTTGTTGTTTTTTATTATGTTGACCAATAGTATTTAAGTTAAAGTTCTTATCAAAATCCAAAAAATTTATTTGTTAAAATAAACAAAACCATATTAAGGTTCTTATCAAAATCTCAACAAATTTTTTTTTTAAAACCAATGAAAATCAAACTTTAATTGGTTAAATATTTATTTTTTAAACCAACGAAAATCAAATTTTAATTGGTCATTCTAAACCAACAAAAATCAAATCTTAATTGGTTAAAATTTTAATTTTGACAAACAAATTTCAAACCTTAATTGGTTAGAGATTCTTTTTATTGAAATCAAATCAAAAATAATAATTAGTTTTCAAAAATAATTTTATCTAAACAAAAAGACAAATTAGTGAGTTAAACAAATCGACCAATAAAAAAAATAAAGAGATTTAAAACCTTTATTATATTATTACAAAGATACAAAAAAATTTGTTGCGATGGTTTTATTATAATCGAGATATCAATTAATTAGAAAACTGCTTAAATTATTATAAAAGCATTCACATGAATAAATTATTAATAACATACCTTAAAATCATTAATAACCATATCAATCGTTTGGCCATGTTCTTTGGTGTATACCTTGCAGAGGTTTATAATTTTGACTTTAATCTTTCAAGGTTTTTTGCTAGGTTTCAACGAAGAAATTTCAGAGAAAGACATGATGAAGAAACAGTGATCGAGATAAAAAGGATGTCAATTTCGTTGGTGTTATTAAATTTTTCCCGGAATGTCTCTTATATAGACTTCGATTAAATTTATATTATGTTAGGATTAGTAATATCTTTTGATTTCCCTAGATATAAAGTATTTAGCTAATTATTGAATTAATGTTCTTATCATAATTTAGCAAACAAATGAAATCTGTTTAATTAAGAATCTTATCATAATCTATACAAGTTATTTTCTTGTAAAAACTTAAAATATTGTGCCTGATTTAAAATTCGACCAATCAAATCAAATCAATAAAAATTTATTGCCATAAAAAGACAAAGATACAACCAAATCATGTGACAAATTATCTAAACAAATTTTATTCAGACAAATTAATTATCTAATACAAATCGACCAATTATAGATTTTAAATCTCTATTATATTATTATAAATTATACAGATAATTCAACGCTACAGTTTTATTATAATAGAGATTAATATTAATTTTGGAAAATTGCAAAAATGTCTCATAAGGAAAGATATTTTCAACATTGTCCATTTTTTTTGTCATTATCGAAAAACGTCATTGTTTTTAAAAAATGACTAAAATATCATTCTTTTTTTGAGGTTTCACAACACCACTTTCTCTTTCTCTTCAGTTTCTATTTCACTAGATTCTCGATTCAGAAAAGATTTTTCATTCTCGATTTAGACCAACAATTTCTCATTCTGGTTTCATATTCGATGATTCTTCATTCTTGATTACTCTTTGTGAAAAATCTCGATTACTTCTTGGTTCTTCAAAGGTATATTTTCCAATTTCGAGTATTCTTTTTATTCTTCTCCGATTTAGATTATTTTTCTTCGATTTTCATAGATTTGAACTTATATTTTGTAATATTTGAGCTTACATTCTAAAAAATTTGAGATCTTAGAGAATTTAAAGATATGAAATTTTAGGGTTTTTAGGGCTATGAGATTTTACGATTTAAAAACTCAAGATTAAGTTTGTGGAGCTCAAATACAATGTTTCATTTTACACCTTGTTGATTATTTTCTCAAATTCTAGTCTTTTGATGAACTGGATGATATTTTATAAATACCTTATAAATTTTGTTGAGTAAATGTTTTGAATGATCTTATGTGAATTGATTAGGTTGTTTTTTTCTGAATGGCATCTTGTTAAGTAGATCTTTGTGACTGGATAAATAACTACATGATAGATTCATGTTTCGATTCGTCATATTATAATTTTCTGATGATTGAGTTAGTGTTGGAAGTTTTATCTAGTTCTTTATAATGTTTTTCTGATGACGAATTTGATGTTTTTGATCATTAACTATGGGAGTTTCGTTAATGAGACTGAAGTTGTTTTTGCTTTTGAATAGATATGATGACAAGTACTAAAATTTATAAGGTATTTATAAAAAAAATTATAAGGTCTTTCATGATTTTTGAGATTGAAAATTTTAATTTTATAAGGTTGATTATAAAGTTTTGTAAAATTTCAGACTTTGAGAACATATTGTTCGATTTTTGATGACAAATTGGTTGTTTTTAATGCTTTTCTGATGACAACTTCATGATGCTCTTCTGATGGCAAATTGTTTGTTTTTGATCCTTCAATAATGTTGGTGGTGGATCCAAGATCATAATTCAGTCTACCGAAAACAACGGGTCGAATACAAAAGAATAACCTGGTTGCAAGCATTAAGTCTTCAACTCGGATAATATATTCGACTCGGTAAAAGTACCGTCTTGGAAGATTTTACGAACCTGAAGAGAAGTTGGATGACACGTTAGCAAAACAAATAAATGGAAATTTTCCTGTTCTGACATGGAAAATTTCTACAAATCTAGCACGATCTTAACAGATTCAATCTTATACACAAAATTGTAAATTTTCCTTTATTTTCTACACATTTAACCGCCTCTATAAACTATAAATAGAGGGACAATTCTTTGAAAAAAGGATTCACTTTTTGGTATACTTAAGTCTAATAAGAACACCAAGTCGGCAATCATTTCTTCTTGCTCTTAGCTAACTAGCTCTTGCTCCAAGTTCAATTCACAAGAGTCCTTGCCCATTCTCTCCTACTCTTTTAATCAGGAACCTTAGTGTTAGTACTCATTGTTCTAAGACTGGTCCCAACAGTTGGCTCTGTCTGTGAGGAAGATATCAAAGGAAATCTTCACAAAAGCAAGAGAGAACTCTGAGAGAAGAATGATGGTCGAAGGCGAAGTCACCATCAGCTCGCCGAAAAGGAGGGAACCTCTCCTTCAGGAGCACGTCGACTTAACGAATGGATCAATCCTGAATTCAACTCGAACTCAAGAGATGAACCAACAGGAAACTCGGGAAGATACTGATCCTCTGCCACCACCACCAGGATCACCGACGCGTGAGACCTTAGTGCAAAACCTTATCGCATAACATGAAGCTTCTGATCAGAGAATTGCTGAAAGATTCAACAGAATCAAATCTAATTTGAATGAGAGTAGTCTCCCGACTACACATGTCAATAGGCCATGCACGGAAGCATTGGCTAATGTTCAAAGAACACTATTCAGAGATTTATTGATTCCACAGCTAGTGAACACCTTGGTGCAAGATCATTTGACAATACCGAGCACGTCTAGACAACATGGTCAAGCAACGTTAGACGCTGCAATCGTACTGAAGATGATGGATGACATGAGGTAAAAGTTTCATCAAGCTACCAGCTTGGCACCCGAGATAGGAATGATCCTAGCTCAGGCACATAACTCGCCATTCGCACCGCGGCTGAGAAGAGTCTTGGTAAACAGAGGATTGCGGCTCCGATGCCCCTCCTATGATGGGAATTCGGCTCGGTAGAACTTATGAGCGCCTTCAATGTCATGATGAACGGGACCAACTACACCATGGATAATGAACACGCAGCTTACTATCAGCACTTCGCAGAGAATTCAACCGAAGACGCCCTGGTATGGTTCACCAAGTTGCCAGTCGGGTTGATCAAAAGCTTCAACCAACTTGCCGAGTTATTTATGAAGTAGTACGCCTTATTTGTCAACCAGGATACCTCGATTGCTAAGTTAAGATCCTTAAGGAAAGGCTTTGATGAGCCCTTGAAGTCATACCTCGAATGCTTCAAAAAGATCTGACAAAAGCTAAAGTCAGTGATGACATGGCTATTGAAGCCCTCCGAACAAGAATGGTGACTGATGAGGCACTTAAGCGGGACCTTTTCGTCAACAGGTCCAATACAATCTCTGATGCTCTTTGTACAGCAGCAAGACATGCAGACTACGTAGAGGAAAAGCAAATCCTCTCGCAAGATCAAGATATGCAGTGAAACTCAATAACTAAAGAGCCGAGAGAAGGGCACTACGAGCCGAGACAACACAATAGAGGGAAAGCAAACTCAACAACCACTTTCTGAGTTAGGGAGAATAGTAGCCCCTGCGATAAGTCATTCAAAAATACATATAACCGGAACAAATATTGCGGATTCCACAAGAAAGCTGGTCATTCGACTGCAAAGTGCAAACAGCTGCAAGAGTTCCTTACTGAGAAATTTAGTAAGGGAGAGTTGGAGGTTTCGGAAGAGGAAACCTAGAGGTACAAAGCACAAAAGCGGAAGGAAGCCGAGCTACAAGAAGCTGCTTTCAAATAGGCAAATCCAAAAGATGATACTTTGGAGGCAACTAAGCGGCAAAAGCCAGTACGAGACAATGAAGGATCTGGTGAACCACGAGTTGTTGTCAGTGTAATCACGGGCAGATTGCAGTTTTGTGACAATACCATTCATTAAATCAAGAAATACAGACGAAAGATTGTCGCTTCAGGCAACCAGGATCCCATCAAGGAGTGCATCCACATAATGGATTTGGCGATCACTTTTACTACCAAAGATGTAAAAGGAGTCAGCTTCCCGCATAATGACCCCATAGTCGTCAAACTCCGAGTAGACAATTGTGATGTTTTGCAAATTTTCATCGATACTGAGAGTTTAGTAGACTTTATATTCAAAGAGACTTTGGATAAAATGGCACTACGGTATGTTCAGCTCAAACCCGTGGATTGGACCTTAACCGCGTTTGGTGGAAGTACAATAAACGCGATTGGAATGGTGAAGCTAGCAGTCTAAGTTGCTGGAATTACGAGATGGATTAAACTACATGTTGTAGACAAGCCACAAATCTACAACATGATCCTAGAAACACCTTGGATACACATAATGAATGTCGTACCCTCAAGCTATCATCAATGTATTAAATCCCGACAAACAAAGGAGTCTATACACTCAAAGAAGACGGCTAGAACTTGCTTCATTGTCGAGATGAAGTTAAGGAACAAATCGTGCATAATCATTGCATCAGTAGGAAGCAGAGTACTAACCGAACCACCTGCTCCCAAGAAGCTAGACCAATCAACTGTTGAACTCGTCAACATCAATTTGAGTGACCTTACAAAATGTGTAAGCATCAGCATTGACTTGAGCAAGGCATTCAAAGAGACGCTAATTCGGCTCCTTATAGAGAATGTGACAACATTCGCATGGGCACCAAGCGACATGCCTGGAATCAATCCAGCAATCATAAGAAATAGGATAAATGTAGACCCAATATATAAGCCGATTAAACAGAAAAGAAGAAAGCTCGGGCCAGAGAGAACAAAGGGCGTAATTGAAAAGGTCAAAAAACTCATAAAAACCGGATCCATCACCGAAGTTCAATATCCCGAATGGCTAGTGATAAAAGGGTTTTTTTTTGCGGTCCTTCTATCAAATCATTAAGTATAGTGGTAAGTAAAGGGGGTTTGTCGAACAATACTCAGGAAATGCTTGCGAACAATCTACCAAATACCAAATCCTAGTTCAAGTTAATCTAAATATCCTCTCACAATGATAGATTTTGATAAATCCAAACTAAAAAACTAGCACAAAGAACAAAATAAGCTAAAGACAAAAATAAAACAGAATTTGAAATAGCAAAACAGAGAGAATGATATAAAAACAGAGTGCAAAATGAAAATTAGGGTTTACGCAATTCTAGAAGGAAGGATCTAAAAGATTGGGAGGTTGATCGGTGGTGAACTCGCCGATCCCACTCGATGTATTTCTTTGAGCAATCTCTAGACCATAAGATTGGTTAGATCGGCCCGTTCTCGCGGAGAGGATCTCGATCCGGATTGGCTGATCTATTTGGCTCTCGCTGTGATCTCACTGAACCGGATCATAAAACTCGGCTCAAATCGTCCAATGACCGATCCACATGCTAGATCTCTCTTCAGCGGATCAAGCCATCTCTAGTAAGGATTGAGGCCTTCATTTTTGTTAGCGCTAGCCTTCGTTCATGACCTAAACCAGATCTCAGCTGATCAAGAAGAGATAAGCATTAAGCTTGGCCTTACTAGAAGAGATCGGCGTTATTGATCGGTTAGCTAGGCGAGGGAATCAACAGATTCACCTCCGATCTCCCCATCCTCGAGATCCAAAGGGATCTACTCGCTCCTCATTTTAAGAGAGGTGAGGAATAGGGTACATTCCGATGACATGATTAAAGTAGAGAAGCTAAAATGCAAGAAGACAAAGATGAAGATAACAAGCAATCACTAAATCATTCCATCAATAACCATTAAAGAGTAACAAACCTTAAACAAGCTTAAACAAAAATGGCAAAATAGAAAGAGTATTTTTTTCGGCAAAAACATCAGATAATGATCAAGGGGTCATTAAAGGGGTATTTATATAGTCATTCTCATAACCCTAATGGTCAAACCAACCTAAGTCGGTTAACCAGGAGGTCTGTGAAGCTTCCCTCTGACTCCTTTTGCGAGCTTGGGCACCAAGGAATGCTTCATTTCTTTGTCCTCGTAGTTCTTGTCTGACTTATGGCTTCAAGTATGATCTTTGACGTAAAGAGGGATGGGTCTTTATTCCGCACTAGTCTTCCCTCGTGGCAGATAGATTGAGGTAAGTCCCCGAGTTAGCTTTTGTTGAGTGTTCTTGGTACTCCTCGCGTACGAGCTTTGAGGTGGCGATCCGAGGGTGCACGATCCTTCTTGATTATGACTCACTTAGATGTTACAACAGCTGCTCCAATTTTCCTTAGCTCCAGTTTTGCTCATTTTCTGCTCTTTTTTCCTGAATGGACTCCAATACTCCAAATGCAAATGCAAAGAATGCAAAACAAGCCTAAACGGACCTAAGTGCAAGGAAAATCTAGCTAGATGAATGCAATGTGACCTAAAATGAGACTCTAAAACCATCAAAAATCATACACATCAGCTCCCCCAAACTTAGATCTTGCTTGGCTTCAAGCAAGTGCAATGACCTAAGATGGAAAAATTGCACACAAAGTGGGAACATCTCATCCAACGAGTAATTTGTGTAAGCTAGGGCCGTAATCCACATGTGAGCTCTATCATTTTGGAAATCGTAATGTAATCATCCTCAAGAATAGCATCCAACCTATATATTCCTAATACCTAAGCCGGTATCTAAAGGTCCAAGTCTAATTCATTATTTCTTCTAGGTGCGGTCCTCAAAAGGGACTAAAGATCAATGAGTACATAGTTCAACTTCCTTAAGCTTAGCATGATCATTTTTCAACTCAAATGGTTCCCTCTCATTCATACTTTTGCTACCCGCTTATTATTCTTTTTTTTTTCTCTTTTTATATGCCCTTTTGCCTTTTCCGAAGTTGGCTTACACAAACATGAAATGCGACGGGTTTACGCTTTCTTCCAAGTTGCTTCACCAACCCGCATATAGAGTAAGCGGAGGATATACATGGTCGTGAAAGGCTACGGGTTTACGCATCCTTCCAGCCGCTTCACCTTTACCACGTACTCGGTTTTTGGCGGGCAGCTTTTATTTTTTTTCATTTTTTACTTAACTTGAGAGGGTTTTACCACATATACACAATGGATCATGCTAAACATAAAGAAGGAAGGTATTTGATGCATCTCTAGGCCCTAGATTGGCGATTCAAGTTCAGTTTTGGAAGGAATCAAACAAGGCCTTTTCAAGATACAACCCAAGCAAAGTTCACCAAGGTGAATGATCCGCCCAAAAACTTTCCAAAACGGCCATTTACAATCAAGAGCATTCAAAAATGGTTAACATAACAAGGTTTGCCCATCATCAAGATCATTCCCACATAACAAGTTCAAATGCATGAATCCTATGTGAATGCAAACTGCAGACAATGCTAAATGGATGCATTTACATGAACACTCTATTTTTGCGGAATTCATTTTTGAAAATTTTCAAATTTTTAGGTTTTTTTCTATGTCTTATATGCTATGAATTTCAACAACCAAATGCAACAACGAAAATCTAAACAAATTTTTACAAGCTAAGTGAATGTATGCAAAACAGAAAATAAGAACACAACAAATAATATAAGAGTACTCTAGACCTCTTCCCAAAACTTAAATCACACAGTCCTTTGTGTGCATAGAAGTCTAAGAGAGTTTTCTAGACAAATAAAAGACAAAAACAAAGAAGATAAAAATGTATTTACAAAGGTTTTGGAGTAAGGTACCTAAAAGTCAAAAAGGTGAGCAGTTGAGGCGTTCATGTCCTCAAGTGTGTAACTGTGAGGGTTTGGATTGTGATCGGCGAGGGATGCATGCGAGGGATCCGGTTGGATATCTGTCTTTTTTCTGCCTGTTGTTTGTGGCTCTTCTTTCCTCTCCTCTTGTACACCCGCGTAATGTCCACTAATTGGCATTGCGGTTGCTCTTGGTGCGCTTTGCGAGAGCTGGTACCCGTTGAGGTCGAGTGCCTCCTCGCTGGTGGCGGGGAGTCATGAGTGCGAGGCTGAGGTACCATTCCTCTAACTGATGATTGCAGCCCATCAATTGCCTTCCATAGTTCTGATCTCTCACTGTGCCACTCTTTCTTTTCTTTCGCAAAGCCCTTCACCTTCTTTAGCAACCACTTTCCCAATTTTTAGAGCTTTCCGATGCGTTTATGGGCTTCCTTGGTTGCGGTGCCTTGATTCTTCTCAGTGAATATTCGAAAAGGTAGGATTCTAGATCAACATCTTCTTCATTTACTTCCTCCTCGGCTTGCTGGGGTTGTTGTCCTCACGGGTATTCATCGAGTAGAGATGTGAGGGGTGGAATGAAAGTCGCGTTCTCTCTTGCGTTGAGTGAGGTGTATTCAGGGCAAGGGAGAGCGATTCTAGTGTTTCTCTTCTCCGCGTGGTCAAACTTGTAAACAGCTCGGCCTTTAAACTCGCCTTTAGCAAAGAGGCCTGCTCCTTAAAGGTACCTCAAGTCCATAAATTGAGGTTCAACCCAACTCTCGTTGTCTGTGTTCAATGGTACTCCGCATTCCTCCAAAATTCGGACAACCACACCACCAATGTAGATATGCTTTGCTTTACTGGTTCCTCTTCCCGCTTGTGTTATCGCTCGATTGCGGTAGGTTAGAAGTTGCTTGGCCAAGACGAACGATATACCATAATTTCTATCTTCTCCTTTGATTTGCATTCCACTTGGAGTAGTTCCCACTATTTCCTTCATCGCCATGACCATCATTTGCATATCTCCGAGGTTGATCGGCGAGGTGGAGGGTCTAGCAAAAAATATATTGACGATGGCCCTCTTTGCGTAGTTGATGGTGGGGTTCCTGGTCCAATTCCCCTTGCTCCTTGATGAGTCGTACGCCCCACAACCTGTCAGCATATTCCACACCTCGTCTGTCTCCTCCTCACCTATTTCTGAATACACCAAGTCTCCGGATGGGAAGCCAAAAATCCTATCCATTTGCTTAAATGTCACGATGTATAGCTTGTAATGCACCATGAACGTTATTTATCCGGCTCCATTCTTCTCTATCAATTCGGGTACTTTCTTTGAGTAAACCCGAAGGTCCACAGTTGCTAGAAATTGCAAAGTCTCCTTGATGTGGGAACTCGCCATGTTGTACATTGAAACTTTAATCCCCAATGAGCTGAAGATCCTGTTCATATCCTTGGTGATATTCAGTCTATTCATGGTCCCTATGTGCAGAAAATAAGTCCCTTTAATACCCATCTTGCCGAGAGCTTTGTATGCTTGGTTAGAGTTGTTGGCTTTTCTTGCAGCTCCCCCCTTCTTCTCCGTTTGTCTCTCCTCGTTGGCCATCCTCGCCTCCTTTTCTGAGTAACCGCTCTGTTTTAACTCCTCAACATCGTCCCGATATTTGGTTGTCTTTCCACTCTTCTCAGCTAGATCTGGTTGTCCTCTTCTCCTCGCGCTCATATCGACATCCATCGGCGAGGCCTGACCGTAATCGCTACTGTCAGAATCGCTGTTCTCGCTTGTAGATGGCGAGGCAATTTGTTTCCCCTTTCTTTTCTCTTGTGTATAATTTCCTTCACTTTGTTGAGTTTGCACAAACCGCCAATCCATCGGCTCACTCACCGACTTCCTTGCCATCTTATTGATCGGAGCTTCTTTCTTCTTTTGAATAGCCGTGTCCTCCTCGTCGTTCGATTGGAAAATAAAATGGCGAGTTCTAGGTTTGCGGCTTCTCTCTGTGCGAATCGGTGGTGAATCCTCCAATCCTGCCTCCATCTCTTTCCGCCCAACCCTTGTGTGTCTTGCATGAATTTGCTGCAGTTTTCCTTACTCTTTCTCTTATCCCTTGAAGACATGTTTGATGTTTCTGAGAGCAAGGCTTCTTAACTCGGAGAACCTGAACTCGCTATAAATCCTCGAACTAAAAATCTTCTTCTTTTCTCCGATCAATTCTCCAGCGCAAAAAGAAGTGAGTGTTTTGTATGTAGCGAACTTGAGAGTGAATAAGGGATTTGAGGTGAGAGGAGCTCAATATATAGGGAATATTTGTAGGGCTCTCCGGTGACAAATAAGGAAGGAGGAGACAATCTCAGTTTCCCATGCCACCTCACAGTTTGTCCTCGCCATCTGACTCAATTCTAGCTGTTGATTTCAAATTTTGAAATCTTGGGCAATCTAAGCCGTTAGATTGGTCTGACCTAGGTTTGACCGCTCCTTGATTTTAGCTAATGATGTTAGCTCATGGGCCCTACTTGGTGAGCTGGAATCAGGACAACCCTCTGTTCTTTTGTACCTGACAGCCTGATACCTCGCTCCTTCTCCTCGCAGTCATGGCCGAGGCTTGAACACCCATTCAGAAAAATCAAGCTTGAACTGCTCTTGTTGTTATGCCTATTGACTTTTATGAGTCTTTATTAGGTCCCTGTTTGTGTCAATATCTAAAACCAGGAACGATTAACCACATTATCAAGATTAGCTTAGTGTGAGGCACTTATATGATTAAGCTCAAATTCAAGAATTCACTGAATAATAAGTGTGTTTTAAACGCAATGAGATTTATTTGGCTAAAACTCTATATATAAGGATACTAAGGTGTTAAAGTAGGTACATGAGTGGTGTTCAAGGCAATATGAACACTACTCGCACACCTTCCTCGGCCTCATGCCCTGAGGGATAATGGTTCCTCGCCAAATTCATCTCATTCCTCGCCCCTTTTTCCTCCGAGGATCATATGCGAGGCATGCTTGTTCTTGGCTTAGTTGGGGTATTACTTCCTCTAATTTGTCAAGAATACTGCCAAGATGATGTTCTTTGTCCCTTTGTACCTGAGATGCAGATTGACATACCAAAAACAAATATAAAAAGAAAAGTGTTCTCAAAACAAAACAAAGCTAAAACGACTTTAAAAAAATTAAAAACGAGTTTCAAAAGTAAAGGATAAACATGGAATTCCCTCCCAAGTGGGCTTATTTAGAGTCACAAGCTTGACTCTCCATACTTTCTCTAGTATGGGTTTGTGAGGGAAACCAGAGCTCCCTCGGTTACTTCCTTGGCCATTCCTCTGATGGTTCCTTTGATCTCAAAACATTGTCCGTCTATGGTGGGTTTTTTTTCCTCATTCTTTAAGGTCGAACATCATTTCAATACCGTCACCAACCTTCAACTCTATGGTCCTGTTCCTTACATCGACCAATGATCTAATTGATGCCAAGAATGGTATACCCAATAGCAATGGATCCGTATGTTCTTCATCCATTTCCAAAACAACAAAATCTGTCGGGACTAGAACATTACCAACACTCACTGGAACATCCTCGAGTAGTCCCCTCAGCCTCCTGGTGGTTATGTCCGCAAGGACCAACGATATCTTGCAGTCCTTGAACTTCGAGTACCCCAACTTCTGAGTAGTGATTAGTAGAATGAGACTGATAGATGCCCCAAGATCACACATGCAGTTGATGAACGTCAAATGGCCCACAACATATGGAAGTGTAAAACTCCCCTGGTCATCCAACTTTTCCGCAATGAGCCTTTTCCTTTGATGAGGTAAAACTAGTACCAAGATTGATCCAGACGTTCGAGTCCCAATAGCCATGTATTCTTCCTCCCTTTCCTTAAAGGTATCCTTCAAAAACTTTTTGTATTGAGGAATTAAAGCAAAAGCATCCAAGATGGGCCTTTTTAGCTCAGTACCACTCATTTATTTGTCGAAGAGGACCCTTTGCTTTTTAGCTTGATTCTTCTTCAATCTTGAGGAGAAAGGTGCCTTAGCTTTGGTAGCTACCACATGTGCAGCTCCTCCAGTTGTGTTCTGCTTGGGACCGTCTGATTCTTCTCCTTGCTGCACAGGCGTGCGAGGGATCTCCCTGATTTATGTGGAATTGGCAGTTGTTCCAGTAATCAGTCTGTTATTAATCTCTCATCGCGACTTTTGCCTGCGAGGTGTATCCCCAAGTTGTTCATGTCTGGCTTTATCCTTGTTTTGTTCTGCCCCCTTCTTGAATAGTGTTGTCCTCAGCGTGCTCCTTCGGTTTAACAATTAGAGGAAGCACTTTACCGGTATGAAGAATGATAGATTAGGCCATGTATTCCTTAGGGTTTTGGATAGCTTTTCTGAGAAGTTGGCCGGTAGTTTTTGTTGATGACAAGGCTTGATTACTTTCCACATATTTCAATCTTGCATTGAGAGTCTCAAATTTGTAGTTGAGATCATTGTAAGTAGTGTCAATGCGAATATGTACCTCTCCAACTTTTTATGGATTTTTGTTTGATGAGCGGTTTGGCATTGGAGTATTTGTTTAAGCATATTCATCACGTCCGGTGAACCTTTTTGTTTGGACTGTGGTTGTGTTGCAGCCGGTACTGGTTTGAGACTCTGTTGCCATTGCTCCTTTGGAATCCATGCCCTTTGCTTTGGCGGATAAACTTGATCTTGTGGGTTTGCTACATTTGTGCTTCTATAGCTCAAGTTTGGGTTTTGTTTGTAATTCACCCACGGTTTTGATCCACCTTGATTTTGGACAAAAAAAATTTCTTCAACTTGTTCATCCTCTCTTTCTTGTATAAGCTCCTCTTCTACTAGATTTACATGCTTTGTATGGACCATAAGCCGTTTGTCCAACTTCTCCTGTAGTTGTTTCAGCTCCTTGCGCGCGGATGTATCGGATTCAAAAGTACCCAATACAGCTCGAACGTACTCTTCGTCATATTGACCATCAACTAGAGCGAGGTTATCTATAAGTGCTCTTCCCTCAGCAATCT
This sequence comes from Lepidium aucheri, assembly GCA_900406435.1. NCBI lineage: Eukaryota > Viridiplantae > Streptophyta > Magnoliopsida > Brassicales > Brassicaceae > Lepidium > Lepidium aucheri. The sequence goes on along the minus strand of OVBA01000060.1, from coordinate 34,354 downwards.
CATGTTGCAAAAAACTACCGTGGCTTGCAGTATCAAGAAGCATACGGATCCTCGGGTGGACTCCTCAGTAGAAGCTTATGAGGATAATGTCTTCCAGGAAACCATGATGTGGGCATTGAGATTGATATGTCTTGTATCGATCGTACGCCTCGGCAAGCGACTCTGTGCTCTTTTGCATGAAGTTGGAGATATTATTCCTTAACTTGGCTGTCCTCGAATTCAAAAAGAACTTTGTGAGGAATAGACGTTTGCATTCTGGCCAAGTAGTTATTGTGCCCGTGGGTAGGTGCTTCTCCCATTGATGGGCTCTATATCCAAGAGAGAAGGGAAAGAGTTTTAGTTTCAGCGCATCCTCACTCACTCCGTTGATGCGAGTAAGAGTACAGAGTTTCTCGAACTCGTCAAGGTGGTCGAGGGGGTCTTCCAAGGGCAAGCCGTGAAACTTATTGTTTTGGACCATGGAGATCAATCCACTTTTGATCTCAAAGTTATTATTTTTGATCGCCGGCGGCTGGATCCCGTTTTGTTGAATATGAATGCTTGGAGTATCGCTCGCACCAATGTAGAAAGGGTGGCAAGCTTGAGTGTGTACTCGCGCCTGATGGGCGGCTTCATTAAGTAATAGTGGTGTTCCATCTGTGGTCGTGTCAGGTGTTATGTTGTCCAGATTAGGCTGTGGCTGCTGCATTCTCGTGCGCTGACGTCTGAGTTCACAAGGAAGGAGGTTGATGTTGTCAATGAGTGGCTGAAGGTTGTGAGAGCCCTTCGAACGCATTTGCATCAACCGGTTAACTTGTCTGAGTTCTCGCTTAACTCACAGAAGTTAAGGCTGAGGTGAAAATCCTGTGTCTGTTCCTGGGTCCAGATGTCGAGGTTAACCTGCGAGGCCTGCAGGGACAAAAAAACGACTTGTCAATATGTTTGAAGCTTGGTCCTTATAGATCCAAGCTGTATGAAGCAAAGACAAGTTGTCAAAGCAGTAAACACGCAACTTGATCCTAAGACTAGTAAACTATAAATTATAACAAGCAAAATTTCGATTTGGCAATAGTGCCAATTTGATAAAAGGGTTTTTTGCGGTCCTTCTATCAAATCATTAAGTATACTGGTAAATAAAGTGGGTTTGTCAAACCAATACTCAGAAATGCTTGCTAACAATCTACCTAATACCAAATCCTAGTTCAAGTTAATCTAAACATCCTGTCACAATGATAGATCTTGATAAATCCAAACTAGCAAACTAGCACAAAGGAAAAAGTAAGTTAAAGACAAAAATAAAACAGAACTTGAAATAGCAAAACAGAGAGAATGATATAAAACAGAGTGAAAAATGAAAATAAGGGTTTAAGCAATTCTAGAAGGAAGGATCTAAAGGATTGGGAGGTTGATCGGTGGTGAACTCACAATCCCACTCGATGTATTTCGTTGAGCGATCTCTAGACCATGAGATTGGTTAGATCGGCCCGTTCTTGCAGAGAGGATCTTGATCCGGATCGGCTGATCTATTCGGCTCTCGCCGTGATCTCACCAAACCGGATGCATAAAACTCGGCCCAAATTGTCTAATGACTGATCCACATGCTAGATCTCTCTTCAGCGGATCAAGCCATCTCTAGTAAGGATCGGGGCCTTCATTTCCGTTAGCGCTAGCCTTCGGTCATGACCCAAATCAGATCTCAGCTAATCAGGAAGAGATAAGCATTAAGCTTGGCCTTACTAGAAAAGATCGGTGTTATTGATCGGTTAGCTAGGCAAGGGAATCAACAGATTCACCTCTGATCTCCCCATCCTCGAGATCCAAAGGAATCTACTCGCTCCTCATTTTGAGAGGGGTGAGCAATGGAGTAGATTCCGATGACATGATTAAAGTAGAGAAGCTAAAATGCAAAAAGAAAACGATGAAGATAAGAAGCAATCACTAAATCATTCCATCAATAACCATTAAAGAGTAACAAACCTTAAACACGCTTAAACAAAAATGGGAAAATAGAAAGTTTTTTTTTCCGGCTAAAACATCAGATAATGATCAAGGGGTCATTAGAGGGGTATTTATAGGGTCATTCTCATAACCCTAATGGTCAAACCGACCTAAGTTGGTCAACCAGGCGGTGTGTGAAGCTTCCCTCGGAGTCCTTGCGCGAGCTTGGACACCGAGGAATGCTTCATTTCTTTGTCCTCGTGGTTCTTGTCTGAGTTGTGGCTCTGAGTATAATCTTTGACGTAAAGGGGGATGGGTCTTTATTCCGCACCGCTCTTCCCTCGCGGTAGATAGATTGAGGCAAGTCACCGAGGTGGCTTTTTTTGAGTGTTCTTGGTACTTTTCGCATACGAGCTTCGAGGTGGCGATCCGAGGGTGCACAATCCTTCTTGATTATGAATCACTTAGACGTTCCAACAGCTGCTCCAATTCTCCTTAGCTCCAGTTTTGCTCCTTTTTTTGCTCCTTTTTCCTGAATGAACTCCAATACTGCAAATGCAAATGCAGAGCATGCAAAACAAGCCTAAACGGACCTAAGTGCAAGGAAAATCTAGCTAGATGAATGCAAAGTGACCTAAAATGAGACTCTAAAACTATCAAAAATCACACACATCAGCTAGCCAACTCGGTAGTTGTTCCGAAGAAGAATGTAAAATGGTGAGTCTGCATAGACTTAACTGATCTCAACAAAGCATGTCTAAAAGATAGCTACCTGTTGCCAAATATCGACCGAATTGTCAAGGCAACTTAAGTCTAATAATAAACACCAAATCGGCAATCATCTCTTCTTGCTCTTAGCTAACTAGCTCTTGCTCCAAGTTCAATTCACAAGTGTCCTTGCCTATTCTCTCCCACTCTTTTAATCAGAAAACTTAGTTTTAATACTCATTGTGCTAAGACCAATTCCAACAAATAATCTGAGAATTTGGTTAATGAGATTTAAGTTGTTTTTACTTTTGAATAGATATGACTAGTTCTGAAATTTACAAGGTATTTATAAAAAATTAATAAGGTACTTCACGATTTTTGAGATTGAAAATTATGAAATTAAGAGTTTTAATTTTATAAGGTTGATTATAAAGTTTTATAAAATTTTAGACTTTGAGAACATAGTGTTGGATTTTTGATGAAAATAGGTTGTTTAATGCTTTTCTGATGGCAAATTGGTTGTTTTTTGATCCTTTAGTAATCCGAGAATTTGATTTATGTGATTGAAGTTGTTTTTGCTTTTGAATAGCTATGGAAAGTACTGAAATTTATATGATATTTACAAAAAAATTATAATATATTTCATGATTTTTGAGATTGAAAATTCTGAGATTGAAGTTTATGATTAAAACTTTTTACTAATAGAATTAATTTGAGATCAATTTTTGTGATTGATATATGAAAAGCTCAAATTTTAATTTTGTAAGATTAATTATAAAGTCTTATAAAATTCCAGACTTCATCAAATTTATTAGTTTGTTTGATTCTATGGTTCAAGTTTTATGAATGCAATATTTTTTTTATTTTTGCCCTAGTTGCAGTTTGATTATACGTTTCAATCCTTTGATCACTTTTATTTTAGATTCTATAAGTGTTTATAACTAAATGGTTTATTACATATCATTATCTTTTTGGTGTTGTAGAAATTGTTGCTGTAAGAAAGTTTGTTTACAGAAATTTTATAGATTTCAAAATAATAAGATTAATTATAAAGTCTTATAAAACTTGTGATCTCATATTTGTTTTTATTTGGTTGACCAGATGGATAGCGATTCAGCTGACACTATTCCTCTACCGATGAGAATATATAAACCTAGAGAAGAGACGGATAAGCCAGTCATTATCATGAACCATTCCAAAATTAGTCACATACATTTAGTAGAAAAGCTTTTAAAGAAGGCACAAATCAAGACATTGGAGCAATCATTTCTCAGTCCTATACTTTTGCTAGGAAGAAGAGATGAAATCTAATTTTCAGGAAAACTCTTTCATTTTCTGATGCAAAGGAGAATCAAGACCAAAGGTGATGATTTATGGTTTGCGTTTGATTCACAACCTATGAGATTCTGATTCAGGGAATTCTTCATTACAACAGGTAGAAAAACACATCATTAATGTGATTTTATAAGAAATTTATAAACTTCACTTATATAATGAATTTTTTTTCTCAGGTATTCAATATGAAAATCTTCAAGAAGAACAAGGAGAATCACCCGGAAAATCTACATTACGAGTGGATGTTGGAAGGAAAGGTGTTACTAAATGATTTAATCAACAGTCTCAAGAAAAATGGACGCAAAATGGAATCAAATGAAAGATTAATCCTAGCTGCAATTATTTAGCCTAAATGTGTATTAATTGGTAAAAACCCTAGAGTGAAGATTCATTCTTCTAGACTAAGGAATACATTTGAAGAGTATTTAAAGTAACCATGGGGGAAGAAAGCCTACAATGTACTCTCACAAAGCATTAAGAGAATGAGTGAAAAGACATGAGTTAAAGGCAAATATGAAGTAAAAGGATTTTTGTTCGTTATGGGCAATGGATGTTGTTCCTATTTTAGGGAGGAGGTATAGTTCTAGCCTAGAATATTCATCGACTGCTGCATGTATGCAATAGGAAAGCACAAAAACCCAGCAAATAGTAAATTGGTTAACATTGAGAAATTTGAACATGTAATTTGTTTTTTTTGCAAGTTTACTTTTATAAATACCTTATACACATCAATTTGATTTAATTTTGTCTTTTAATTCATAGGTGGCAGTTCATACAATAACAGGAGAACCTTTTGAGTATCAAAAACTTGAACCTCCTCCAAACAAAGAAGACAACGACTTCCTTGAAGTCATCAAATTAGTTAAACAAGGGTAGAAGATGAAGGCTGCTGATTGGATTCAAGGATTTCTGGACGTCTTTAATGTTGCGCAAGACATCGTGAATAAAAGAAATGAGGAAAAATGAGAAGATTGACAAGATTATAAACTTGCTTGAAGGTTTTAATAAATAATTGGAAGCTATAGAAAGAGTTTTAGATATAAAAAAATAAGGAGAAGAAAAGGTGCAGGAAAGCTTTCAGGTTTATTAATTAATGCCTTACTTTATCAACTTATATGGTTTAATATATGTTATAAACAGTCTTTAATGTTTTTATCTTTATAAAATCTATTAGGTTGAAGAAGATGACGAGCTACAAAACATTAATGATGTATATGAACAAAAAGAAAAAAGATGAGGATCATGAAAAACCAAAAGAAAAAGAAGAAAATGAGGATCCACACGTTCATGTATTTAGAGTTATCGATTTATAAAAAAAATTATAAGGAAAGTTATAAATAAATTCATAAGGAATGCTATAAATGACTATAAAATTAGAGAAAGTGGAAGACTAGGTTGATTAAGATCAAAATCATATTTAACTAGTTTTAAATATAGGTTGAAGAAATTTTAGAAGGAAACATAGAAGAAAAGGATAAAGAAATAGGGAAGAACAACGATATTGGAGGTATAAAGAAACAGAAAAAACAATGATGTGTTTAGAATTTTGTTTTATAAGTTCGTTTATAAAATTTGTCATGTTTTAATCCATCTATTTTAATTGCGGCATGAAAAAAGGGAAACTGAATTTGAAATTCCAAGTTCGTTTGAAGATTCAATTAGAGGAATAAATCGAGAAGAACATGCCTAATGTGGTGATGATGAACATACACAGAACAAACATCAACACTCAAATGTTGGAGTTGAAGATATCTCTAATGTAGAAAAGACAACGGTATTGTCACTTTTGAAATAGTGTTTTAATAACACATTTCTAATATGATAGAAAATCAATATTAATCATATAAATTTGTGTAGGTGAAATCGCCAAGTACATATTTTGGGACTCCAAATTTCAACATTATGAGTCAAGTAACTTCTGCAAAATAATACAAAAATGATGAAGTAAATCTTATAATTATGCGATTATAATTTGAATAGCTATCTTATAAATTTTCGAATATTTATACACTTCATATTTTTGGTAAAAACAAGAGATCTCAAAAATATGTGAAAGTATGACACATGGAGAAGATAAAAACAATGAGTGAGCACAGAAAGAAGAGAATAAGACATGTGGACAAGATATTGCCAATATATCTCATGAAAAAGAAGAAGCATGTAAGACACGTGGAAAAGATGAAACAGCTGAGGAAACAATTGCAAATACAGAAATAGGAGTTAAATATGAGAGAAGGAATGTGGAGGAATCACGAAAAAAAGAAATGAAAAGAGAAGGAGGGCAGCAGAGAATATTTAAGTAAATACATACAAAGACTTATATGTTTTATTTAAAAAATATACAAAAGGAGAAGAAGAACAAGAATCCAACACAAAGAAGATGGGAAGTCAAAGAGGACAAATTCCATCTATTCTCATTTAGCCTCCTTACATAGCATAGAAGATACAACAAGAATTGAAACGTTAGAGAAATAAATGAAAAACAAGAAAGATAAGTAAGTTTATAAGTGGTTTTTAAAAAAAGTAAGTTTATAAGTTCGTTAAAATTGTATAGAATATATGATGATTCTTATATATTTCAAACTTGAATGCAGGAACATCACAGTTGCAGGGATGAATGTAGATTTAAAGAGGTTTTTCTTTGTGAAAGGAAAACAATATTAGACGCAGTAAAAACACAAAAACTTTATTGTTTTGATTTTATAAGTAATTTTATAAAGTTTATGGAACAATTTTATAAATGTGTCAATTAGATTAATATCACATGTCTTTTTTTTTATTTTATCTTAATCATAGCATATTAAAACAGCTTTGGAATTACTGAGAATTCGTGAGGATCAGTATCCAAACTTGTTCTTAGAGAAAATAATTTCAATTCTTAGAGGATCGTTTATGAATGCGATTGATGACTCATACATTAAATTTTTAGACAACAAGGAAAACTACAAGATTACAGAGGAGGAAGACAGTGAACACTCATTTGGGAATAGCAAAGTGGTTCAAACAACTTTGTGTCTGCCGAACAAGTATTGGTTTGATATTCTTATTGCTATTGAGAAGAGAAAGATATCGATGCTAGACACATTATGAAAATATTTGAAAGAGGAAATGAAAAAGAAGCACATTCATGCTTATTTAGTGGTTGTCCCATATATCACCACAACAGCATGGATGACGAATTTGATGTTTAACCTTTTAAAATCACTGTTAATGAGAAATATGCACCTGTAATTATTAGTTGATTTAGTTTTTAAATGTTTATATGAAAAGGACATAGAACTAAAGTTTTGTTTGGTATCAGGTTTCTAACGTCGAAGATTCTAGGATATATATGTTGAAGATCATAGAGTGCTATTTGATGAGATTCTCAGATTTCAGTAATTTATCTTCATCAAATGTTGGAGACTTTAGGTTGAAGCTAGCATCTGATATCTTTTCAGAGTTGAAAAGTTAGTATGGCTGGATTGCTTTCTGCGAACTGGCTTGTTCTCTTAATTATCTTTTTATAGAAGTTTTAAGTATGTGAGTTAGTGTTTCTGATTACATGATAGGGATACACAAGTGGGTCTATATGGATGCATGTGAGCAATTACAAGGATAGTGTTGCAATGGAGGATTGGATCTTTATGACGAAATGATCAATAGAGATGCTAAACTAGTTATATTTTGTTTTGTAACTAAGGAATTTTAACTATATATTAAACAAGTTTAAACTTAAGAAGAATATATAAAACAATTTATATTTTTTCTTATAGATGACCATGGAAACAATGAAAATGGTAAAAAAATACACTAGAAGGAGAAGAAAACATTTAAGGAAAATATGATGAAAACTATAATGGTCATATAAAACAATTCAATTCCTTTTTATATGAAAACTATGATGATCATATACAATTGATAACATGCCTTATGAGTTAGTTTTTTAAGTTGGCTTTATTTTATTTTATAAGGTTTCTTATAAATATAAGATCTTATACAAAAAATCAAAAGTAAAACTTAACGTCAAATGGTGAAGATGAACTTCATCACCATGAGTCAATCAAAGAAGAAAAAGCGTCATGTCTAACAATTTACATGAGTATTGAATTATTCTTCTTTTAGTTTTTTTGTGAAAGGGGTAAACATTTATAAGGATTTTTATAAATATTTTGTAAGTTTTATAAGAAATTTTATAAAAGATTATAAAAAACCAAAAAATAGATAATTCCATGGATATCTCAATATTTTATAAATTTATTGAACTATGTATTTAATTATTGATGGTTTACGATATATAGTTTAAGAATTTTAAGCAGATTAATTTTATGGATATGTTGTGAATTTTAAGATGGCTTTATGCATAACGATTTATGTGTGTCTTACATGCTTTTACTTTTTGTGGTGACTAATTTCCAGTGCATGGAGAATATAAGAAAATTGGAAAAAGGAAATGTGACATTTGTTCAAACACATGGAAAAAATTGTGAAGAAAAGACATTGAGGACAAAAGAAAACTTTGAGGTAAGATGTATAGAATTTATTCATTAATTGAATAAATGTTATACATAGAATCTTAGTTTATAACATTATAAAAAGTCTTAAGACTTATGAGAATTAATATCTAATTGATAAAATACTGTCATCACAAAGTTACTCTCATGTTAATTTTATATGACATCATATAAATATCTTATAAGTTTTATAAGAAGCCTTATAAAAAGTTAAAAACAAACAAAATTAAACTATGTGGTTTAATTTAAGTAAGCAACATATGTGTTACTACTCTCTTTTCTTGTAAAATATATATATATATATATATATATATATATTTTGAGATGACTCATTGAGATATGTTTATAAGCCATCTCTAATGAATGACCTCAAATAAAAAAAGAATATATGACAAATTGAAAGAGAATTTATTATCTGGTTTACATATTTTATAAGGTGTTTTATAAATTTTATAAGGTATCTTATAAATATATAAGTTTTTTTTATAAAATTTATGATGGTTAAAAATATAGTTTACTTTAAAACTGACACATGGTAATAAAAAAAAAACTGACACTCTGAAAATAAATAAAAAATAATTGACACCCTAAAAAGTTGAAAAAGGAACTGTCTTGTCTACTTCTTCATTTTTTCCGTTTTCTTCTCTATTGTCTTTCCATTTACTTCAAACACCGATTTCCATCTTTTTCATCTTTTCCACCATCAAACTAATCGCTGTAGATTCTTCATCTTTAACATTTGATTGTTTTCAATTTCACTTCTAATTTTGTTTTTTTAATTAGTTTATGAAACTGAAAAACCATATTTTGTTGCTTGGTTCTAAGATATACCTAATTGTTCACTTCTGATTTTGTAATCTCTAAAACTTTATACTTTATCTTTATCTTCTTTTACTCTATTTTCATTGTTTCCTTTACTCTATTTTCATTGTTTCATTTGCTCTATTTCTCGCGCAAGTAGAAGGAAAGGGGTTTTCAAATTTTAACTTGCTCTTCTTCAAACATAGATTTTAAAAGGATTGGGTTTGTGATTTCTGTTTTTACTTGTTTTCTAATAGAGAATTGTTTTTTGGGATTTGTGTTTTCTTACTCAATTCTGTGATTTGCTTCTGTCAAGCATAGTAGGCTTCATCCACCAAAGATGCTGAAAAGAAAGGCTCTTCATCAGCCATCTAGTAAGTCTTTTCCATTCTGTTTGAGTTGTTGAATATGCATGAATGAATCTCAACTCATTGAATCTAAACTCGTAGAATCGATTTTGGTCAATTTTAAAAAATAGGGTTATGAACACAGCTTTGTATTTTTATGATGTTCTTCAATTTTTTATGGTTTTAATGAAAACTCTTTGAGATAGATTTCTGTGATTAAATTTTATAAGATATTCATAAGAAAAATTATAAGGTATTATAAAAATATTATAAGGTACTATTAAAACATTAAGTAGTTGAGTTAATCTGGCGTTTTCAGTTATCAGTGACTGATTTTTGAATTAGGTTTATTGATTGGCTCATATTGTTTCAATGTATATAATTTTTGTTTTCACAATTTGATTCGAGTTTGTTTATGGACTGTATATGACTTGAATTAGAAAAGGGTTACAAAACCTTATGACTTGCCTTTATATGATTCAACTTTGAGATCGATTTGTGCCAAAATGTTTGGATAAATTTTTAATTAGTCCCTGAAGGTGAGATTTGATTATTTAGGATACTGCTTCATTTTTTTTCACTTTTTCTTGATCTCGACATCCGAAGCTTATTCTTTTCTCTCGATATCTTAATCTATTCAAGCCACCGGGGACATCAAAAGATCCCAATTTTTTCCTTGTGCTGTCGGAGATACATGTATTAAGATTTGAATTTCCCTTCTAGAACTCTTTGCTCGATGGGTTATCTAGATTTGAGTAAACCCTTTCCAATATACAGATATGTATCTCTTTTTTTGCCTCGCTTGCTAAGTATTGTGGAATTTTTTGAGTAGTGAATTTAAGGAACTGAAAGATATACTTTTTTTGGACTAGAACTGGTAGGATTGGTGCTTTGTAGTCTCTTTGGGGATGTTATTCACATGTGTGCGTCACATGGCTTTGATTGTTGTATTGCATTTGATTTGATTTGATTTTCATTCTGGGATCTTACTTTTGCACTTTGCACAAGAAAACATGAAGAAGATGGAGGAACTTTACAAATGATAAAACAAAATTGAAGTTTTGGTTTATGTTCTTGTACTTTGTATGTTTCATCGTTTTTATGTTTGTTTGATTTTGTTTGTATTCTATAGTAGTCGAGATAACCCGATTTCCATTTTTAAGCTACCTAAAAACCGTTACACTTATATTTATTTGTTTCTCTGATTTTGCTGACAAGTTTTGGCTCTTGTTCTTACACTTTGTATGTTGCAGAGTAATGCTTGTTGCTTGTATGGCTTTCTGCCACAAGTTGAGGGGTATCTGTTATTGAGGTTTTTGGCTAAGTCTCTTTTTGTGGTATCTATTTGATATCGATTTATGTTATTGAAGTTTATAAGGTACTTATAAAAATTTTGTAAGGTACTTATAAATTTTTTGTAAGGTAATATTAACTCATTAAAACCATTTGATTTCTTGAGAAGCTGACTCCTTTAACCATTGATAAGTAAACACTAATGTGGAAAATAGATTTATGTGATTGGAATAGCTTTTGCTTTGTATAGATATAACATGTAATGAGAGAATACTTTTGCCAAAGAGGATATTCGAACCTGGGACTGAGCCAACAAAATTTGATATAATCATCAAGCATTACTCTCATAATGTAGTGATGTTTGTTGAAGACAAATTTAGTAGGAGGAGCTTTGAGAAGCTGAAGAATTATTTTCTAGGATCGAGCATTGAAGTCTTAAACAACCAGGATGTGAAGTTCTTAGGAAAACAGATACATTATCTTTTTCTTAGAAGGGTCAAAGTTAAAAACAATGATGAATTATGGTTATGTTTCAGAGAACAACCAATAAGGTTCTCCGAAAGTGAGTTTAGTCTAGTTACTGGGTTACCTTTAGATGACACTGTGACAACTAATAACCAAGGAAATGTTAGATGGATTGGGGATAAGATTAGATTATAAAGATCTGAAAGATATGTTAGAAGACAAAGATGGTCAGCTCACTAAGGATCAAAAAGATTCTTTTAGGTAGTTTAATTATAGTTTAAGGAGTGTTGATAGCACAAAATTCAAGTACAATTATTCCAAAAATGAATTTGGAGAGAGCTTTAGATTTTAATACTTTTTGCTGTTATCTATGGGGCAAGATTCCTTATAGATCTTTGCTAGAAAGCGTTCAAAAGCTTGAAGAAAATGAGTTGAGGAAAACACAGTATGTGTTGTCGGGATTTGTATTAGCAAGAGATGAAAATCAAGAAGGCTCAATATGTATGCAATGGATTTCAACACAAACTCCAAAACTTGATGACATATCAAGGTTTAAAAAAATGAAGAGATAATTACTAAACCTGTTTTATATGCTTTCATAGAGGAATATATATATATATATATATCATTAGTTTTTCTTTTCACAGTTTTAGGTAACCCATATTATTGGAGATCCAATCAAAGATAATGAGGAGATGAAATCAGTAATCAAGCTAATAATGAAACATGTTAAGCTTCAAAAGAAGGATTGTATACAAGGTTGGGTGGAAAGTGGAAGAGATAGTAATGAAGATCAAATGATTTAATCCAAAAAGATGGATCAAATTCTCAAGATATCAAAGGAAATAATGCATAAACTAGATAGAGTTGAGAATCATTTGGGAAAAAGAAATGAAGGAGAAGAGCAAGAAAATAGTAGCCAAACTTTCAGGTACACTTATTTATCATTTTATAAGCTTTTACAAACATCTTTTAAATTCATATCTATAATCCTTAACTTACTGATTATGAATAAACTTTTTTAAAATCTTATCTTAAATAATATGTGCTTAGGCTGAAGATGGAGAGCAAGAACATAATGCTGCAGATGAATTGATTGCATCCAAAAAGATCAATCTTATTACCAAAAATAACAAAACAAGTAAAAGAGAGGTTAGTAGGAGTAGAAAATCGTTTAGGAATAAGAGTTGAAGAAAAAGATAATATGGTAAAAATATGATGGGTAAATGAATCTTTTGATATGCTTTTAAATAAACTTTTCTCTTATCTTATATTAAATAATGTTTGTTTAGGCTGAAAAAGAACAACAAAAAAGAAAAGGAAAGGAGCATCGAAACTCTCATGTATTATATATATTTGTAGATTTATAAGGTTTTATAAGTGAGTATATAATTGCGAATAAAAATAAGAAACACATAGATTTTGATCAAATGATTTTTAAAATGTTAAACATATCTATTAAGGTTGATGAAGAAGATCAAGAAAAATAAGAAGAAGAACAACCATACTTTTAGGTATATGAAGAAGAAGACCAAGAACAGCCATGCTTTTAGGTAATATGAATTTATTGATTTTATAAGGTTTTATAAGATAGGTTATAAAATTTATAAAATAGAGAAAATATAAAAATTAGATTGACTCAATTGTTCATGTCATTCTTTTTTTTTCTTTTTTTTTCTTATAATACTTTTCTCTTAATAATATCAATTAGTCTGAAGAAGAAGTACAAGAAAGAGAAGAAGAGGAGCATCAAAAATCTTAAGTATTATATATATATATATATCAATTTATAAGGTTTTGTAAGTGAGTTTCTTTTCAACTTTACTCATTACGAATAAAACGTGTCCAAAGAGAGGGTACATCGGTCACAAAAGCACAATTCCTAGATAACCCTCTAACATTACTCGCTAGAAAATCGGCCTTGTGATTAAGTGCACACGGAATCAAAACTAAGGAACAAAGTATGAAGGAGCTCCTAAGCCTTAAAATATCCTCGAGGTATGGTTGAGAAGCTGGCCATGCCAAAGGGTCATCGATCATCTTCACCAGTTTTGAGCAATCAACCAGAAACTTCGCGTCAAAAATCTGAAGGGCTAGAAGGAGAGTCATAGCCCAAAGAAACACCTCAAACTCTGAGTGTAAGGGGGTGGGGAAGGCTTCGTCTAATGCTTTGAGCCCCCATATTTGCTCCACCACACTCGAAAGGGAAGCAGTACCAACCTAATCCTGTGAAAAGATCAGAATCTTTCCATGATGCATCAACCATACACCTATACCACGTGAAGGCCATGTTTCTAGTTATTGGTCTTGAAATAGAACTGGTCTGTTCATTTGTAATCAGATGAGCGTTTCCATGCATGCTATCTTCTATTTTCTGAAAACCGAAGTTCAGGCTTTCGCATCTGATTCTGCTTCTAAAATAATGTCTCTAAAATAACCCCTTTTGGTAATCGGTAACAAGACATGACATAAAAGGTATAGCCGTTAAAACGAACTTAATAAGGACTTCTTTTCCACCCTTAGAGAGAAATTTTTGCTGACCATGCATTAATTTTTTGGCTTCAATTTTTTCTTTCACAAAGACAAAGACTTTAGATTTGCACCTTCCAAACCTTCTGGGAGGCAAAAGTAGGTGCCCATCCCTCCTATTGTACACGAATTCTTAAGATTTCTTGTATCTCAAATCTTTTGAGCGGATCTACATCTTTGCTGAATTGTATAGAAGATTTTGAGAAATTTATTTGTTGGCCTGATACTTTCTCATAATCCTTTAAAACATTTATAATTGTTGTTGATTCCTCCCCATTAGACAAAAGAAAAGGCTGTCGTCTGTAAATAACAAATAGGAGAGCACTGGACATGTCTAGGGAATCGAAATCCCTGTCAATAGAGCTTACGATTCTGCGTACTTAATTTTTGTAATAAGTGCTTCCGTACATAGAATGAAATAATATAGCGATAGAGGATCGCCTTGTCATAAAAATTTCTGTGGGGAGATGCATCCCCTCAGGACTCCATTTATAAGGACTGAGTAACGGCCGAGGATACACAGTGTAGGATTCCTCTTACCCAACGTTCATGAAATCCCAATTTTAACAATAACTGCTTTAGGAAACCCCATTCTATACAATAATACACTTTACTCATATCTATTTTTAAATGCCATATAAGCACCTTTAAATTTTTTATTTGTTTTAAGTGCATGGAACATTTGAGCAATTAGAATACTGTCGGAAATTAACCATCCCGAGACAAATTTGGACTGAGTATCTGACACTAGATCGGGCAATATCTTCTCCAATATTAAGTAGAAGATCTTAGTAATCACTTTATATCACATTACATAAACTAATAGGCCAGAATTCTGCCATCTTAATAGGTCTTGAAGTTTTCGGAATTGAACATATATTCATAAGATTGAGATCTTTTTTGTATAGTCCTATTTCATAAAAATCATTATTAAATGCACCAAATCATCTTTAATGAGGTGCCATGATTGTTGAAAGAAAAGAGCTGTCATTCCATCCGGTCCTAGGGCTTTACCCAGGTCCATCATAAAGACTGCATTTCTTCTACCGCTGATGTAGTTTGCGCTAATAATTTACACTCTGACGATACAATTGGTACAACCCCATCTAAGGATGAATCGAAATCCAATGTACCATCCATTGTGAATAGATTATCAAAATATTTTACCGCCTCAATTTCTAGTTCTTCTATTTGATCGATCCATCTAACACTCTCATCAAAAATTCCAATATGTTCTTTGCTCATCGTTGTTTTTTGTGTGCGTGAAAATATTTTGTATTCGTATCCCCCTCATGCAACCATTTGTTATGGCTTTTTGTTTCCAGTAAGTTTCTTCTTCCTTGTACGCTAAACAGAGTTCATCTGCAACTTTTTGTATCTCCGAAGTCGGACATGAGTCCTTCTTTTTCATGTCTTCTAACTATTTTTTAAGGTTTCAAATTTTTCTTTTGCTGGGAGTATTTGTAGTTTTCTCCTCTTTGAGATTTCTCTTCTACAATTTAAAAATATTATTTGAAAGTCGACATCGATGGAGATTTGCATAACGTGTCCATCCTATTTTAATTGCCGAGTCAAAACCTGGTTTTCTTATCCATCGTTTGTCAAAGCTAAAGTTTTCATTTTCTTTCGTTTCTACCACGATTGGCCTATAATCAGAGCCCATCATCGTCAAATATCCTGTTTTTGAATTTGGAAAAAGTGAGTATCATTCCTCATTCCCATAAGCTTTATCCAGTTTGAATCTAATGATCTAAATCTGTCAGACTCCACACCAGTATCATGTATCACCAATGCAAGAAAATCCAACGAAACAGCAATGTTGTAACATTGTGTTCAAAGGTACAAAAGAATTTAGGTTTCTTATTCTGCCCTTTTTTTCATGTGTCCTGAAATTTTATTGAAATTTTCAATAGTGAACCACGGTTCAGATCGTTGAACCCCATACTAGTAAGTCGTTCCCAAACTTGCTCTCGTAGATGGTAAACATTTTCACCGTAAATAAATGAGATGTAACTCTTTTTACCCCTCAGGTCAAGAGAAATGTCGATTATATTCGTGCTTTTATAATTCAAAACCACATTAAAATGATTGTTATAGAGTAAGCATAGTCCACTAGTTGCTCCTACAGGTTTCCCTGTAATGATGTTGTCCATGTTCCAATTGGTTACTAATTTCTCCATGTAATCCTCTCATTTTTTATTTTCCATTAAAAATAGAAAGTCATACTTTTTTTTGAAATATCTTTGAGATAATTGATGGTAATTGAGTTACCAATACCCTAATAATTCCAAGATAATACTTTAACAATGTAAATATGAAAACAAACATAGTCAGACGATGCCGTGTGGTTAGAATTGTGATGAAAGGGTTTACTGATATAATTATACCAAAT
The DNA here is from genome assembly GCA_900406435.1 of Lepidium aucheri. NCBI lineage: Eukaryota > Viridiplantae > Streptophyta > Magnoliopsida > Brassicales > Brassicaceae > Lepidium > Lepidium aucheri. Next base: position 18,074 of record OVBA01000060.1, on the reverse strand, counting down.
TGTATTGGTAAATTTTCCACTAAAAGGAATCAAACGAATCCTTCTTATTCTTGCTTGACGTAAAAATATCCAAAGTAAATGGGTTCACAAAACCCTGAAGGAATAGATATAGAAACTTAAACACAAAAGCTGAGACTTAAAAATACTTAGATGGACGATACCGTAGTGCGAGAAGATCCGCCTTTTTTATTTCTTTGGCTATTATCCAGCTTTTTTCCCATCTTGGCCTTCTTTGGACCAGCTTCCACATTATTGACAATATTTTTCCTTTTGGAGTTCACACCTCTTGTACTCGATGATCAATTCATACCTTTCCTTGTGGTATCCAGCGAAACAGTCTTGATTGTTTCTTTACCTTCCTTTTTTGTGGCGAAAGTGATGGCTTGCGAACCAAACGTTTCTCCTCCAACACAAGTAAACAATTTTGTCTTTCTTCTGCCGTGATTTCCCCCTGGTTATACAGATTCTCCACTTATTCAGCTGGTAGATCATTATGAGGTTTGGATCCTCCTTCCGAGTGAGTCTCCGATAAGAGATCATAGTTCATTGGATCATAGTCTTCTTCTTCTAAACCTTCCTTTAAAGAAACCGATTGCACGTTCCCAGCCAAATTCGTCTGTATTGTGGAGTTAACCACTCCATCTTCATCATCCTCCTTAGTCTATTTCAACATCTTAGATGAGGACTCAGCTACTGATGTATCTTTTTTCTTGTCCTTCGGCCGATTATCTAGGTGAACCTGTTTCAGTCCAATATCCTCTTCTCTCTTAGTTTTCCTGATGCTTAAAGAGATACGATTGTCTTCTTGGAGACCATCACCCTTATGCGACTTTGGATCGACTAATGTAGGAATCATCTTCTTATTTTCTCTTGAATCCTTCGGAGCATATTGTGTCACCCATCTATTGTTGGTGATATTTGACCCATATTGGTCAAGTGATGAACTCTTGATAATCTTTCAGCCCGCCTAGGTCCTTCCTATCATTTTTGATCAATGATCCCTTAAAGTTTTGATTTCGATCTAAAGTTCGATCATGTCGATCTGCTCTGTCTTATCCACTTCTCTGTTTTCGTGCTTCTCTAATCTCTTGCATCTAGCGACGTCATGATTTATATAATTACAATAGCTGCAAATACCCTATAAACGATCGTATTTTATCCGCACCAGAGTTTCCTCACATTCCTCAAATTCCAATGCAGTTTTAAGCACTAAAGCTTTCATCACATTGACTTTAACCAAAATTTTTGCTCCATCAGTATCGATCTGTAAAACCTGTCCTAGTTGCTCGCCAATCGCTTGGAAGACCATCTCGGCTACATATTCTACTGGGACATTTGATATAATTGCCCATAAGACCAACTTGGCTAGATACTCTTATGGTGCCTTGGTAGTCACTTGTCTAGAGTGACCATCAAACCATCAAAATTGGTTGGACCATAGTTAAGCACTTATTCCATGTCCCTCATGTCCCTGAAGGTGAATTGAAACCTCCCGAAACCTAAGTCAGTTCCAAAAAATTGATCCTCCATCTGCTAAATACGTGGGAAGCATTGAATTAACGCTCCTACATCTTGCTTATATGGCTTTAGACATTTTCCTAGTAATACCTTCCAACACTTTGCTAACAGCGCATTGTTGTCGAATTTTGGTATTTTGATTCTGGGAATCACTGTTGAAGAGTTCCCCTGTATTGCCTTCTTATTAAGATTGAGTTGAGCCATTGTAATTTTGGTGTGGATGTAAAAATGAAGATGATAAAACTTGTTAGAATGAGATACCAAGGAACTCAGACTCGTCTCTATTAATAGGCCTGTATTAAATGGGAACAAACTGAATAAATATTTTCCTGATTCCTGAAATTATACTCTGAAATTACTCAGAATTTAAATCTCAAGCCAATACAGGTAACTGGATCCAACGCCTATTTTAATTTCCTTGATTCTTGATATAGTTCTTGCCTTAATAATTTTTCTTGATTGAAAGCATCATAGTACATTGGCTCCATAATAATTATGCCCGTAGTACCAATTTCCATACCTAAACAATCAGTAGCAAATAGAAGAAACTTGACACAGTAACTTTCAAATTTCAAATGAATGCTTTGTAACCTTGCTGAGAGATGGTAAGTGACATTAATTTCATACATAATAAAAAGGAAAGACCATCTAGAACATTGAAAATTGTTTGTTTCTTCAAACCGCCATGAGAGTTGTGCTCCGCCAAATCGGAATCTGATGATCTTGAGAAAACCTGAACAAAAAGTTTGCCTTTTATTCCTTAGATTATGGAGAATTTTGAAGATTTTTTTGTATCAACCTCCATCGCTTGATTGAACTATGATAGTGAAAATTTACGCTTCTTTCTTGAACATTAAATCAAAACCTCCATCGTTCTTCTGAATCCAAATGCTTGGTATTCTTGGTTCTCCATCGTTCTTCACAAGCAAGAAAACTCCTTTTCTTCTACTTCGGATATGTGTTCGAAATTGCCATAACTCTTGCTCTTGTTTGAATTTGGAATCTCACTTTGGTACAAGTCGCTTCCTCTGATACCTTGTAATTACTTCTTGCTATCTTGTTAATAATGCTTACTAACCTCCGCAGATTCACGCGGAGCCTCCTTTCGAATCTTCCGTAGAACCAATTTCGAATCCGCCGGAGAATACTTTTGTTTGCGCCATCGCCGCTTCAAAATCCTTTTAATCGCTCTTGTTTGATGAGAGATACCACCCACCCGATCCTTTTTACCGTTAGACAACACACTGTTTTGAATCTTTGCTCTCTGAATCACCTTTGAAAGCTTCACCATCTCCAAATTCTTTTTTCGTCGGAAATCGCCTTTGGTTTCGCCGCGCTGATTTTTTTTGAGATTATATTAAGCGAGTTTATAAATGAAAATTAGAATAGTAAAGTCATAGATTTTGATCAAAAATATTTTTAAAATGTTAAGCACATGTATTAGGTTGAAGAAGAAGTGCAAGAAAGAGAAGAAGAAGAGAAGCCATACTTTGAAGTATATGAATTTATCGATTTTATATGGTTTTATAAGATAGGTTATAAAAGTTATAAAATAGAAAAGATAAAAGTTAGATTAATTCAATTGTTCATGTCTTTCTTTTTTTTGTTCATAATTTTTTTCCCTTAATAATATTAATTAGGCTGAAGAAGAAGTACAAAAAAGTCAAGAAGAGCAGCAGACAAACACTTAGGTAGTATATGTATTTATCGATTTATAAAGTTTTATAAGCGAGTTTATAATTGCAAAATTAAACTAGTAAATACATAAATTTGATCAAAATATTTTTAAATGTTAAATCTATCTATTAGCTTGAAGAAGACGTGCAAGAAAAAGAAGAAGAGCAGCCATACTTTCAGGTATATGAATTTATTAATTTTATAAGGTTTTATAAGGTAGGTCATAAAATTTATAAAATAGCATCGAAACTCTCAGAGTTTATGTATTTATCGATTAATAAGGATTTTATAAGCAGTTTATAAGTGCCAATTAAAACAGGAAAGACCTAGACTAAAGAAAACATTTTTAAAATGTTAAACACACGAATTAAGTTGAAGAAGAAGAGCAAGAAAAAGAAAAAATATGAGCAGCTACACTTTCAGGAATAGTTAATTTAAAGATTTTATAATGATTTATAAGGTAGGTTATAAATTTTATACAATAGTAAAAAGTTTAAAATTAATGATAAAGAGGAAAAATTGTCGATGTTAGGGTGGGAAGAAGAAAGAAAAAAAATGATAATATGAAAGTATAAATTTTCTAATTAAATATTTTAATGCTTAGATTTCTTGGTCCTCCGCAAGTATTTGTGGATTCAGGGTACAAGAAGAGGAACACAATTTTGTTTAAGAATCTTTATGCGAAAGTAGGAGATGAACCAGAGAGAATGGATGGAGACAATTAACCAGAGGGAATGAAAAAAGACAAACAAGGAGCTAAGTGAAAGAGATTGAAGGTAAATGGATATAAAAATAGTTGGTATATAATTTAACAATGATTCTTATGCAATATAATATGAAAATACGGTTTCAAATATATTATAGGCTGAAATTGAAGAATATTTACTGAATTTTGAATCAAAGTTTGAAGCGTGGCATTCTTATTCAAGGTGAGAAATAGATAATTTATTGAGGAAGATTCAAGGTGTAAGTAAATATTTTAAATTAGAGTAATACAGGAACAATATGTGTTTTACTGATACAATGCCAAAATCCGATGAAAACATTACTAAGTACTTCAAGAAAGTAATATTGGTGATTCACCGAGACAATGTGCCATATAAAGAGTATGAAAAACCAGCTAAGGCTATTTTTACAATGGTTAAGGTAATTCTTATTCTTCTCTTATTTTTATGTTATATTTGTTCAAATTCTTCTCTCATTTTAAGACTCAAAGTTTATAATTAAAAAAATTCAAAACCATGTTATATGCAGAATAAATAGGACGAGTACCTGAAAGCAGGAAAGAACTTTTAAATGTAACGCTTTAAGGTATATGAATTTATCGATTTTATAAAGATTTATAAGGTAGATTATAAATTTTATAAAACAGTAAAAAGTTTAAAATTGATGATAAAGAGAAAAAATTGTCGATGCTGTGGTGGTAAAGAGAAGGAAAAAATGATGATATCAAATTATAAATTTTCTAATTAATTAGTTTAATACATAAATTTTGTTTTCGAATCTTATAATGTTAGTTGTTTTATGTATCAGACAGAATGGAAAAAAAACAAGCAGCTGAGTGAAATAAAATGAAGGTAAATGGATTAAAAATAATTGGTATATGATTTAACAATGATTCTTATATAATATAATATGAAAATATGGTTTCTAACATATTATAGGCTGATATAGGAGAATATTTACAGAAATTTGAATAAAAGTTTGAAGCGTAGCATTCATATTTTGGCTGCATAACAGATGACTTTTGAGCACGATGCAAGATGTAAGTAAATTTTTTAAAGAAGAGCAATACATGAAGAATATATATTGTACTTGATTATTATGATCCGATGTTATATTACTGGTTCTTTGGCCTAATAATAAATGGCAAAAAGTTAGGGCTAATACGTTGCACAACTTAAGTGAAAACATTACTATATACTACAATAGAGCAATATTGGTAGTCCACCCAGAAAAAGGGCTATATAAACAATATGAAAAAGCACCTGAATCTATTTTTAAAAAGTTTAAGGTAAATCATGGTCTTCTCTTATTTTATTTTATTGTCCAAATTTTCTTTTATTTTAAGACTGAAATACTTTTTGAATATGTAGTTAACAAAATTTTGCAAAATTATGTTATATGTAGGAAAAATATGATGTATACGTGAAAAGCGGAAAGAAATTGAGCTTGTTTGAAAGAATTAAGAGGGAGAAGGTTTGTTTAGTTTTTTTGAAGATATTTATGTGGAATATCAAAAGATTTATAAGATGGTTCTTAAAGTCTTATAAATACATATCTTTTAGTTAAAGAGCTTCTTAGAAGTCGGAAAAATAAGCATTTTAAATGTTGAAGAAATGTTAAAGAAAGACACAGAAAAATTGCTTACAGAAAAAAAGTATTACAAACTAATAATTTTACTTATGTGGATGTTAAATGGTTTATAAGATGCTTTATAAAGTCATATGGAGACTTAAAATTTTTGTTCTCAAAGGTATATAAGATGATGTGTAAAGAATTACAAAAAATATGGTTGTAAATTTCTCATTAGGGATTTATAAGTCTACTTATAAATTTATAAGATGACCTATAAAATTATACTTGTTACAACACCTTATGTGGATGTTAAAATAAACAAACAATCCATATGAATAATCATAAAAAATACAAAGCTCAAGAAGTTTTAAGTTTACATATTGTGGAAATAGCAAAATGCAGTTCTAACTTCCCTATCCATAGACAAATATGACATGCTAAAGATGAACTCATATCAATTTATGCACCAAAAAAATGCCTCAAATTATCGGAGTGCAAAAATCTATCTGTTTCTCCAGTTCAACCACAATTCTCTTTGACGTAAAGCTTCATTAACTCTCTTTGAACGGAAAGTATTTTTTCACTGAGGTTAATGTGGAATCGACTACTATAATTGACAAGTTCTGAAATTGAAATATTTTAAAGATAAGTCTACTAGTTTTTTTATTATATTTTATAAGATACCTTATAAAATATGCAACTGTTTCAAACATCAAATAAAAATTTATACATGCAACTGTTTCAGACATCAAAGGCTTGATAAATATTTTTAATTTAGTATAACCTTTTTGTTTTCCCGTCACCACCAATGTATATGAGAATCAACCTGTAAACATATTGTGCGTCACAAACCTTAGCCAAAGATGCATCACAAAACAATTGAGTCCCTCATCTTTGTTTTTGTCGAAAAAAACTTTAAATTGCAGTCCAATGTAGAATTTCTGGATTTTGCGCATTGTAGAATCTATTTGTTTGGTGATAGAATTACTGTGTTTCTTCCACATACGGATTGAACGAGACATACACAAGTGGAGCTTGTGAGAGAATATTATCATCATCGCATATCTCCTTTAACTTATTGCTAGTTGATCAAAGGTTTAGTAGGTTAATGGTAGAAGAAGTAGTATATAGTGAAAATGAAGATCATATACCAATGGAGACTGGAATTCGTTCAAAAAAAGAAAACATGCTATACATCTTTCGACAATGTGAATAATAAAGATTGTTTCTGTGATGGAGATCGTTTTCTTTTAGGGACCATGAATAAGAAATTGAAAAAGAAAACAATTGTGTTGATGATGATGAAATCTCTAGAAATGGTTAATACTCAAATAAAGAAAGTTGGAAGAGACGCATTCACAATATTGCTATTTGATTTTTTTTAATTTGATTCATAGAACTTAATATATTTAATAACTGGTATAACTTCTGATATACTTAATATATTTAATCGATGTGACCCACTGAGTCACTACACTTCTGTAACTGCTAATGACTTCTCAGTTTAACTCCACTAAGTCACTACACTTCTATTCGGTTTTAACACACTAAGTCACTACACTTCTATTCAGTTTTAACCCACTAAGTCACTAAGTAACCCAATTTTTTTTTGGCGCCCTTAAGCTTTTTATTAACTCTTGAAAAACAGAGTACAAACGAGAGTTATAGGGCATTACAAGCCAACAAAGACTATATGAACAAACAACCATATTCTTATCATAACACACAGCGAGACTTAAACTCAAACTCGTCAATCTCAATCTATGTAGAATTGAAGCCAAGCAGGTCCGCCAGTTGCTATATAGGAGTTGTATCTTCCATCCTTGATTACACTTTGAGCTATCTTTCGAGCCACACAATTAGCTTCGTATGATGATTTGGGACACTAAAGTGTACTTCTGGAATCTCTGTCAAAGCTGACTGATTTGGAACACTAAAGTGTGATACTTAGGCCATAACTTAGGCTTATTTACAGCTTCTATCACCACTTTATTCTCACTGCAAACTTCGATGTTGTAGAAGTGCAAATCAATTAAGCTTTGCAAAGTCCATATCATAGCTTTAAAATCTGAGATGTTTTTATTTGAAGCAGAAGACCCTGCATCGCGAGCATGAACCAGAATAGTTCCATGATAATCTCTAATGATCCACGCTTGTCCTTGCATCGAAATTGTTTTGCACCACGATGAAGCTACATTACACATAACCTCTCCATAACCCGGTTTCTTCCAAAAAATCATTCCATTCCTTCTGGATTCTATCCGATTTGAGGAATCTGTTGGAGAGATGTTCAGTGAAGTCCATAGTTCTGTTTCCTCCATAGCTTTGGCTAAGATGATATCACTATTCTGCACTGTTCGGGAAAAGATTTGAGAGTTTCTGCCCTTCAAGATATTCCATAAAATCCAAGGGAAAGCTGAAGCACATCTATCGCCATTTATCTTATCTTGCTTCATCTATGTTGTGGAAAGGGAAGTCCACTTTTCTCCAAATCTCTCCCAGAATTGTGCACTCAAATAGACAATGACTCAACGTTTCAGACTGAAAAGTGCAGATTTGACATGTTTGATCACACTCAGCCCATGTTGTTGCAAGCATTGAGTCACTGCCATTGCACCAGATAGGATACACCATAGAAAGAACCTGATTTTGGGTTATGTTTTGAGGCTCCAGATACAACTCTTAAGATTGTTAATCCGACAGGTATGGTGATTAGGTAACTGGTTTGATCGTGACCGAGAGGCTAACCAATTCCCGCTTTTAACAGAGTAACGACCATCTTTTGTATAGCTCCAGAACCAGACATCCTCACAATCCATTGCTATATCCAACCCAGCAGTTTTACAAGCATCATACGGAACAAAAAGCCCATGTAACTTGTTGATGTTCCATGTTCCATGTTCCATCGGGTTCTATTAATTGTGCCATCTTTAAAGATAAATCCGGAGGCTCATCCCGCCTTGAAGGTCTCCGTGGCTCTTTGTCTGGAACCCAATTGTCTAGCCAAACCCGAGTGTTTAGGCCATTACAAATGGACTTAAACAGACCTTTAGCAAGCAGATCTCTACCAAAAAGGATGCTTCTCCAAGCATACGATGGTCTCCTATTATGACCTGCATTAAGAAAATCCTTATTCGCATAATATCGACTCTTATAAACCTGAGCTAGCAAAGACTGTGGTTCCGAGAGTAAACACCAAGCCTGTTTAGCAAGGAGAGATTGGTTAAAATCATGTATGTCTCGAAAAGCAATTCCTCCTTCTCGTTTGGATTTGCACATTTTATCCCATGATACCCAATGCATCTTCTTCTTATCTTCATTGTTCTTCCACCAAAAGCTGGTCATTGCACTTGTCAATTTTTGACATTGAGTTTTGGTAATTTTGAAACATGATATTGCATACTGGTAACGCTGAAGCCACCGATTTTNCCCCCCCCCCCCCCCCCAATGATAGTGTCTTAGCATACCATCCGCTCATTTTAGCCTTTAGTCTATCCGTGATGAAACCTAACAACTCACGTTTTGACCCATTTAAGCATTCAAGTAAGCCTAGATACTTCCCTGTACCCCCTTCTTGTAATATTCCCATATGTTCACCGAGCAGTCGTCTCATGTATATATCAATATCATCACCAAAAGTAATCGCAGACTTTTGGAAATTTATGACTTGCCCTGATGCATCAACGTATAGTTTAAGGCAATTGAGGATTTCACTACCTTCTTTCAACATCGCTCGACATAAGAACAAACTATCATCCGCGAACAACACTTGTTGTATAGATGGACTGCCTCATGATAATTTGATCCTGTAATCTTCCCTTCACGTTCTGCTTGTTTCATAATATGAGTCAAAGCCTCCCCATACAGTATGAAAAGAAAAGGAGAGAGAAGATCACCTTGTCTTAAGCCTCGTTCTGGTTTAATAAATCCGTGTACTCTCCCATTTAGAATGACCGAGTATGTTACAGATCGTATACATTCCTTAAGCCATTTAATCCAGACATTCGAGAAACCCATTCTCGTGAGAAGTTCTTCAAGGAAGTCCCATTCGACCAGATCATAAGCTTTTGACATGTTGGTTTTTATCGCCATGAAACCCTTTTTACACGTCGGGTTTGTTTTGAGAGAGTGGATCATCTCCTGAGCAATGAGGATATTATCCGATATGAGTTTCCCAGCCACAAAAGCTCCTTGTGTTTCAGATACCAACATTGGAAGCCATTTTTTTAACCGATTACTCAAAACCCGAGAGACAATCATTTAATTATCCACACTCATTTTTTATAATTTTTCATAAGAAATCTTGTGAAATTGTATAAAACCAAAACAAATATTGAAGGCATAAAATATCCACATTTAGTTTTTAATTCGTGTTTAAAAATCTTTATAAAATTCCTTATAAAACTGCATAAGTGTTTGAAAAATATCCACTTCTCGAACTTATATGCGGAGAATATCCATTTCACGTTTCTCTCATCTAATATACCCACTTTTCTTTATTTCTCACAGTCCAACTGACATCAGTGCCCTTGCCTGAAACCTATTTTCGAATCTTCCAACGCTTTTTCTTCAATCCCTTTCAATTCTTTTTCTCATCAATCCTGTCTCTATTTCTGATTTGATTATTTGTGGTAAGCACATACACACACATATATATATATATTCCTGATATATCTAGCTATATTCTTGTGACCACATATTCCTGATTTATATGCAATTAAACGTGGATGATAAATGAAGTTAATATACTAATGGTGTAATACTCTTGGAATGTCTATCTTGTACGTTTCATATTATTATTGATATATCTATTTATATTCTTATGCTTTTTCTTCATACATGACATAAACAAATGGTTTATTTGTTGGGCATGGACAAATGTATTAATATATCCGCTATATTGCCAAATCTTTTTGTTATATATATTGTCATGCACATAGACATGCGTGTTTTTCAAAAATGGACGTAGACAAATGTTTTATTTGTCGTGTATATAGGAAAATACTATTTCATATATGGACATGAACGTTAAAGTCTTATAAATTTGAATGTCATGGGCATGAGGGATATGTCATAGACATGAACATAGCTAGATATATGGACATGAACAAATGTCTTAAGTGGGTGGTATATAGGCAAAACATGTTCCATATATATTGACATGGACATAGATATGAGTGTTTTCATATATGGCCAAGGAAAAAAATCTCAACAATTTGAATTTATGAGCATGAGTTATATGTCGTGCTTATAGACATAGACATGTGTGATATATCATGGACATAGACATAGACATGTATATGGACATAGACAAATGTACTCTACGGGTGGTATAAAGTCTTAAAAATATGTATGTTATAGCCATATATAATTTATCATGGATATAGATTTGTATATGAACATAGACATAGATGTTATATGGGTGGCATATGGGTAAATCATGCTCTGTATATATATGGACATAGAAATAGAAATCCATATTTTCATAAACATGTATGTGGACAAATGTCTCATTAATTTAAAGGAACTGGCGTGAGTGATATGTTGTGTCCATAGACATAGAAATGTGTGATCTATCGTAAAAAAATTCAAACATATTTATGGACATGAACAACTACCTATGTATTTCATATATGGACACATACATGTTTATGAAAACATGTATGTCTATGTCCATGTCAATATATATATATATATATATATAGAGCATGCTTTATCCATATGCCACCTTCAATATTGGCAAAGCATGTTCTATATATATATGATATGGACATAGACATTTATGGTTTTTGATCAACACAGAAATAGATAAGACACTTCATAAGCCAACTATTTAGTTCTTTTACTAAATCTCTCTGTGCATGTTTGTCCATGTCCTCTACCAAATCCAAACAACCTCTACCCCCATCTACTAAATTATTGCATACAACTCAATCCTTAATCCCAAGTCCATGTATTTCTTCTTCCTATTAAAGACATGAACATTTATTTTGACAAACCCTAATCCCAAGTTCATATATTTTGCCTTATTCGACAAATATATGTCACAATCCTAACCTCAACATCTCTTATATTTTGCTTTCAGTTTATAACCTTCCCAACCAGTCCATGTCTTTAATCTTTGACCTTCTTTATCAAGCAAAAAAAAGTGATTCTATGGGCAGACGTGAAAGCTCTATTGATAGGAAACATTCTAGCCAATTTTGATTTATAGAGGAACGATTTCTTTGTCTAAGAACCGCCATTCCGCCACTATTCCTCCCCACATTGGAGGAAAAATCCCATAAAATGAACCAATTTCGTCCAAAAGCAGGAAACTTAACAATCCTAGATTTTGTTTCTAGTTTCACCCACTTTTTTGATTTATTTGAACTTTTGACAACACATAATCGTTCGATTTTGGTAAAAGATTTTACCTTTTACCAGCCGAATCTATTATTTGCATCACCTATCATGTTTTCCTCTAACTCAAGACTTCTCTTTTATTCTACATCAATTGTCATTTTCACCTAAGCATGATTTTTAATTTTACAAAAGCAAACAACAATTGTCTGATGTCATTGCCCATAATTCTTGGTTATATATTGAACCTTTCAGTCAATGAGAGAAGACATACAATTATTACCTAGGTGGTAAGGCCAAATTTGTCTTTTTCTAAACAAAGAAGTGGGTAGGCGGGAAAAAGTATGAACAATGGGTGTTTTGGATTAATAGGTTTGTAAAATGGATATTTTTGATGAATCCCCTATGTGTTTTTATAAGTTTTTATAAGGTACCTTATAAACCTGTATAAAACTACATAATACTAAAATGGCAAGGAATAAAATGATTTATAAGCCTATGGAAAGAGTTGGAGTTACCATCTTGCGCTAAAGCATCAAACAAAATTCCTTTTAACTTTCACTTTAAAAAGGAACCATCAATAGAAATAACTCATCTCATCAATCTGAATCCTCCAATTGATGCACCAAATACCAAAAATGAATATTTAAACTTGTTATTACCATCAACTTGAAGGAAACTAACTGACCAGAAATTCTTTAGTTTTAACATATGAAACCATTTGGGTAAAACATCATAGCTAACAGAAGCTAAACCCCTAGCAATTTCAGCTGCATATTCTGAAGCTCTCCAAGCCTTCGAATATGTACGGTAATACCTTGATCAGACGTAAACTTTTTTTATCAATTGCTTAGGTTTAAGTGAAACCTTCACTCCTTCAAAGTGATTACTAACCATATGACCTAGCATTTTTGCACTAGCTTGACGATGATTAACCTTTTTTTCAGCGACGAACCACATGTGTGCTCATTCACATAGGTACGAATACAGCGGCAGACCTAGAAAATATTATTAACGGGATCAAAACTGAAACTAAATAAACATATTTTATGAAAATATAATTAAAGTGCCAAGAAGCAAATAATCCAACTAACTTGTCTGTGGTGTGCCTATGTGTAAAAAAAAGATATTCGCCTCGAGCCCCTTAAATAAATCTACTTTTTGGGGCCCTTTACTTTTTTAAGATCACATATTATAATGGTTTTTCTATTTTAATTATAGAAACATTCGATTTTTGATCTTTATACATAGTTTTCTCAAAAATTAGATTATTTTTTTAACAAGAACTAATTTATTTCAAAAATTAGGTCAGATTTAATTCCAATTGTCTCTTTTAAAAAAAGTTTTTTAAATCTAAGATTGATTAAATCTTTTTTTCGATCAACTATATCAGAAAGATTGAATTGGTCAACATACATATAAAAGAAAATAAACCTATATTGTGAAAAATTTGGTTTATATCCCGGAGTACTCATATGGTCATCTATTATCTGCGTGGGTGTGTCCGGCCCAAAAATTGGATATGGGTCAAGACTGAACTTAACCTTGTCGCTCTTCTTTCTTTCCTCGCGGGCAGGAAGCACAAAAGGCCAGTCTCCTAGCCAAAAGACCCTATTCTGATACGGGGTATTCATTGTATAGCATGTTTGTACCGAACCACTTGCAGAATCAAATCCTGTATATTAAAATAAAGATAAAAATATTAGACTGTAGTAAAAACAAATTATTTTATTTTATTTATATATGTTATATTAAATTATATAATATTTATGTTATAAAAATTTTTATTATATAAGTTTTATTTTCGTTGCCTTAGGCCCTATACTTCTTAGCACGGCACCCGTACTAAAAGGTGAGTATGAATCTCATCCATCTCCAATTAGAGCATTTAGGCTATGAATCGAGTTTTTTGATCAAAGTTTTGACAAAAAAAATAACTAAAGCTACTAAACTTTAATTAATAGGGTGGCAAAATATAAAGGAAAAATATAAAATAATGTTGGATTAACTTTCAATACACCCATAAATTCTATATGAATTTAGATTTTTCAAATTATTAATGACACCCCTAGTCTCTATATAGGTCTGCCATTGTATGAATAACAAAAGAACTATACCCATCAGCATTGGTAGCACGCAACATCCACAAACATTTTTTATCTACACATTGGATAACATACCAGTGCAAGTCTGTTTTTTGTGTTCGAAACTCAAAGCCATTCTTCATAGAAAACAGCTTCAAAACTCTTTTCAACACTTTCTTGTCTCTAAAAATCATGTTGTTGCATAGAGTATAGATCTGATCGACAAAGGAACTTGAAAAATAAGATTCATCACCATTAGAAGCTGAAACTCCATTACCACGAGTATTAGTGAATGATGATGTTGCAGATGTTGATGGATGGTTGATATTTGAAATTGATGCCATCTATATTTAAAAAGTTTATAAACTAACTTATAAAATCATATAAACATTACTAGACTGTATGAATGAGACAAGAGGATGAGGCTGAAGAGGCCGAAGACCTTTAAGATCACGAAAAAAAAAGGAGGAGAGTCAAGGCTGAAGTCATCAAGACAAGACCGAAGACCACCCCAAGGACCTCCAAGAAGGAGGAAAATGGCCACCAAGGATCCATAAGGGTCATCAAATCATCAAAAGGTCAAAAAAACACCAAAGGAAAGTAATCTGGAAAAGTCAACTTTTGGACCAGAAAATCAATGGACGATGGTTATGGACCGCGGGTAAGGCATCGGGTCGAGAGGTACGTACCATGGGCAAGGATTCCATGTACCATATGATGGTCAATGACAGCTCCAGAAAGTCAATGGATAGGTCATATACCACAGGTAGTAGATCGGGTCGAGAGGTGTGTACCACAAGACGGATCCAGCACATACCGCAGGATGGATCTAGCACGTACCACGGGACGGGTCCAGCACATCCTGCAGGATGGATCCAGTACATACCGCAGGCCAAGCTTCAGCGTACCGCGGGTCGAGAAATCATATCCCACAAATATTGATTCTGATCAAATAGGATGTTATCTAAGGTTATTGGGACCCAAATGAAGCCTAACTAAGTCAAAGAAGACCGTTGGAAGCTTAAGAAAACATGTAATCATATTCTTTATGCTAAGTTCAAAAAGAAGGAGATGTCCCTTTCACTTGGGAACAACAATCCATCTCTCCTCTCCAATGGTCATGAAGCTTGTGGCTAGGGTTTATTTTCAGCTGAACAATTCCTTATGTAATCTTCTATGAATACCCATAATATTCCATTTGTAAAATCATCCAAAATCTTATACAAAGAAATGTTCAAAAAGTTCTCTCTTTATTTTGTTTGTGTAAGCTGTTTAAGATATAGATTCTAAGGTTTGTGAGCCGTGTAGAGGCTGCCCAACGGCAGACCTCTACCCAATCACTTCTAGATCTCCACCAAACTCTTCTTATTTTTTCTTTATGTTTATACAAATCTAAATGAATGGTTCTATAATCCAAGTTTTCTTTAGCACACAAACTTCAACTGTTGTGATGCTTTACTCGGTTTAGATCCAGCCTAGATTAGTTTTCTTCTTGCTAAAACCGATTTACTCCATAGTAATCTCGGATTCAACAAGTTACGAGAGGGAGTACATTTTGTGGTTAAGTGGTTTCCTTCACCAAGTGAAGTCTCCACGGTTTATGTTGAGTTTACTCTCATAAAAACCAACAAATATGAGTTACAGTAATGATAATACCTCTTGAACAGAATTGTCTATCAAGACAGCAACAAGTGGAATGTTGAGATCAGGAACAATACTTCCACTGTTAATACTACAAACATTTGGAAACACACTAGTTTGTCCCTATCAAATTGATAAAATAGAGGTTAATTTAGTAAACAAATAAGTACAGCAACAAAAGAATAGTCAACCAATTTTGTAATCCAATGGTTCTAAACAAGCATATTCAACCCATTTGTTCATAACATAACTTCAAGACCAGAAGCTAAAATTAACAAATACACATAATTCAACTAAAAGTATCTCAAAAGCTATCATGCATAGTTGAATACGTCTGTCACTCTCCAAAAACTTATTAATAAATATGTTCACTTGTCTATCATTCCTTATGTAAAGTGGAGGTAGCTCTTTTGGTGCATAAATTAAATTGGGGCAGACAATAACTAAGTTTGACACTAGTTGAAGCAGTGTCCAGTCCGAAATTTTCTGAAATGATAGATACTAGATCGTAAAAACCGATATGTACATGAACTACAGAAAGAGAAGCTCCTTTGATATTGTCAAATTCAAACTCCCAATGATTGGAGTTTATAAGCTTCCACAAACCAGACACACATACAATAAAGCTCAATCGTTAGTACCTCGGAAGAAAATTAAAAATATTTCAAAATTCAAAGCTAGAAGATGATAAAGAGGAAACAAGGAACACAAACAAAGAAGAAAAAAAAAGAAAAAAAAAGAAATTTGACATTTAAAGACAAAATTGAAAGAGAGATAAAAGTGACAATCAAATGCAAAAATAAAAACTAAACTAACCTGAGATTACTGAAAATGAATTCGAAATTGGAGAAAGAGAGAAACAAGATGTTGAAATAAACTAAGAGGAAAAGAAGTGAAAAAGGTACGCAGATCTAACTTAGGATTAAAAGCAAAGTTTTAAACATTTTATAAGACATCATATAAAAACGTATTACAATTATTTTATATCTATAGTTTCTATAAGTGTACTTATAAAAGCTTATAAAAACGTATATATAAACATGAGACGTAAATTTTTATAAAAAAACTTATAAAACCTAAGAAAGAAATATAACATGGAGATTGGGAGATGAAACAAACCTTCGAAAAAGAAAACTAAAAAAGCCAAAAAAATTTATAAGGATTTATAAGACAAGTTATAAATTTCTAAAAACACGAAGAACATAAAGAACAAAAAGATGAAAAATCTCTGAATCGCGAAAAAAAACAGATGAATCTAGATCTAAATCACGTAATAGATTGTGCAAATCACATATAGAGTAATCATATAGCTAGAATCGCAAACATAAACCTGATAATCTTAGATCTGAAATTGAAAATATCAAACCTGAAAATCTCATATCTGAAAAAGAAAGTCGCAGAGATAATCCAGATTTCTTTCAATTTTGAAGAAGACTTCAACAACACCTAAAGATATGAATTGCAAAATCGATGAATTTAGAAGGTAAATGAAATTGATGACTTGGAATCGGTGAAGGTGAAAGTTCTTCCGAACTCAACAAAAACGAAGGAAGGGAAAAAAAGGAATTATGAAAACTAGGAGAACATTTTTTTGAAGAAAACAAATCATAGGAACATTTTTGTGAAAAGGAACATTCAAAAGGGTAATATTCAAAAACTTTCAATAATTTTTTTCCCAGAAATTAATATTTTTTATATCATCCAATTAAAATTAATATTTAAATGTTCATGTATCTTCAATAAAGAAGATACGGTACAATTTCCGCAATCTTATTATATAAAGAAGTATTTTTCAAAGTTAGCAATTAACAGGATCTTTCCACGTGTCAGATCCAATGATCCAAAATTCTTCTGGATTTATTTATTATTAAATTACTTGATAAAATATATATTTAAATAGTTTTCTTCAATATTTAGATAATCCTAATCAAAAGAGAATTTCTAACATAAAAAAAAATTTATCTAACAGGAAATCGGAAATATTAATTGTTAGAAATTAATTTTAATAAAAAGTAATTTTCATTTCTATTCTTATTATATAAAGAAAGGTTTTTCAAAGTTAGTAATTAACAAGATCTTTCCACATGTCAGATCCAATGATCCAAAATTTTCCTGCATTTATTTATTTTTAAAAACCTGGATAAAATATATCTTTAAATAGATTTCTTCAATATTTAGATAATCCTAATCAAAAAAAAATTCCTAACATAAAAAAATTTTAATCTAAAAGGAAATCGGGAATATTAATTGTTAAAAAATTAATTTTAACAAAAAATAATTTTCATTACTAATCTATTATATATAAGAAATATTGTATTAAAAATTTATTTTTATAAAAAAAAGTATTATTATTATTATCTTATTATATACAGAAGGGTTTCTCAAAGTTAGTAATTAAAAGGATTCTTCCATGTGTCAAATCCAATGATCATAAATAAATTTTGGTGATATACTTAAAACAATAAAAATAATTGTAACTATATCACAAACTATTTATATCTATTTAAAATCCTA
>OVBA01000059.1:43493-115573 GCA_900406435.1 Lepidium aucheri | reverse complement strand
TCTCTCCTCTTTTTTACTCTCTCTCTTCTTTTTTACTCTCCCCCTCTTTTTACTCTCTCTCTTCTTTTTACTATCTCTCTTCTTTTTTACTATCTCTCTCTTCTTTTTTACTCTCTCTCCTCTTTTTTCTCTCTCCTCTTTTTTTTACTCTCTCTCCTCTTTTTTACTCTCTCTCCTCTTTTTTTACTCTCTATCTTTCTTTTTATTATCTCCCTTCTTTTTTACTCTCTCTCTTCTTTTTTACTCTTTCTCTTCTTTTTTTACTCTCTCTCTTCTTTTTTACTCTCTATCCTCTTTTTTACTTTCTCCCCTCTTTTCTACTCTTTCTCTTCTTTTTTAGTCTCTCTCCTTTTTTTACTCTTTCTTCTTTTTTACTCACTTCTCTTTTTTTACTCTCTCTTCTCTTTTTACTCTCTCTCATCTTTATTACTCTCTCTCATATTTTTTACTCTCTCTCCTCTTTTTTACTTTCTCTCATCTTTTTACTCTTTCTCCTCTTTTTTCCTCTCTCTCCTCTTTTTTACTCTCTCTCTCTCTCTTCCTTTTACTCTCTATTTTTTTTATGCTCTCTTTTTTTCTAAAAACCCATTGGGTACCCATTACCCAATGGGTATACCCAAATAAAACCCATCAGTTTTGGGTACTACCCATTTTAAGCCCGATAATTTTTTTTATTGAAATAAGACTTTGGGACCCTATATTATTTCTGGGTTTTGAGTACCCAATGGGTAAAAACCCATTTTTAACATCCCTACTCATGAGTGTAGTGCCATAATTCAAGAAAGGTGGTCCAAAAGAAACTTGATGATCCTGACACTTTTACAATCCCATGTTCTCTTGGTCTTCTAACCTTCAGTAATTGTCTTTGTAATCTAGGGGCATCAATCAGTCTCATGCCACTCTATGTAGCACAAAGGTTTGGTTTCGTCACGTATAAGCCACGCAAAATCTCTTTGGTCTTGGCTGATAAATCTGTTAGAATCCCACATGGTATTTTAGAAGACTTACCTGTCAGAGTGGACAATGTGAAAATACCAAGCTTTGGAAATAGATGAAGAACCAAAGGATCCAATACTTTTTGGTAGACCTTTCTTAACAACTACTGAGGCTGTAATAGATATTAAGAATGACACAATTGAGCTAAACTTTGGTAAAGACCTCAAGATGAAGTTTATCATCAAAGACATTATGAGAAAACCAACTATTGAGGAGCATTTATTTTGGGTACAAGAAGTGGACACTCTGGCTGATGAGCTCCTAGAAGAATTAGCAAAGAGAATCACCTCCAGGTTGCTCTGACTAAAAATGCTACTGATGATTATCTCCACAAGGAAACAAAATGCTATGGGAAGTTGCTGGAATCCCACAAGGCTGTAAAGGGATTAGTGGAATTATAGGATTTGGTCAAAACAGAGGTTACAACAACAATTGAGGAAGGTTTAACCTCAACGAGCCGATAATTGACTACTTTTAGACCCCAATTTTACCTCCAACTCGTTGTTTATGGTTGAGTTGAACAATAATCCGGTGTTAGGAAATTGATCCGAACTTTAGGAACCTAAAGTGGAACTAAAAACACTTCCTAGTGGGCTAAGGTATGCTTTCTTGGGTCCTAACTCTACTTATCCTGTAATAGTGAATGATGCATTGAATGATGATGAGTTGCATTCGATGTAACTGAATTGAAGAAGTATAGAAAGACCATAGGGTATTCATTAGATGACATCAATGGAATATCACCTAGTCTTTGTACAGATAGGATCCGTAAAGAGAATAAATCTTACTCTAGCATTGAACCTCAAAGGTGATTAAATCCTAACTTGAAAGAAGTAGTTAAAAAGGAAATTCTTAATCTGCTTGATGTTGATGTGATTTACCCAATCTCTGATAGTAAATGAGTCTCACATGTTCATGTTGTACATAAGAAGGGAGGAATGACTATTGTTAAGAATGATAAAAATGAATCGATTCCGACTAGAACCATCACTGACCATAGGATGTGCATTGATTTTAGGAAACTTAACTCTGCATCTAGAAAGGATCACTACCCATTGTTATTTATGGATCACATGCTTGAAAGATTTGCTAATCATCCATACTACTATTTCTTTGATGGGTATAGTGGATTTTACCAAATTCTTATTCACCCAAATGATTAGGAAAAGACCACATTTACATGTCCATATGGCACTTTTGCATATAGGCGAATGCCTTTTGGTTTGTGTCATGCACCTGCTACTTTTTAGCATTTGCATGACTTTGATATTTTCAGATTTAATTGAGGAGATGGTTGAGCTATTCATGGACGATTTCTTTGTCTATTGCTCTTCCTTTTTCTGTTGTTTGCTGAATTTGGGCAGGGTGCTTTCTAGGTGTGTATACACAAATCTGGTGTTGAACTGGGAGATGTGTCATTTCATGGTTCAAGAGGGAATTGTGCTGGGTCACAATATTTCAAAGAAGGGTATTGAGGTTTGATCAGGTCAAGATTGAAGATATGGTTCAATTGCACCCTCCCAAGAACGTCAAAGACTTAAGGAGTTTTCTAGATCATGCTTGGTTTTACAGAAGGTTTATCAAAAACTTCTCCAAAATTGCAAACCTCTTACTAGACTCCTATGCAAGGATGCATATTTCAAATTTGATGCTAACTGCTTGAAGGCTTTCCACTTGATCAAGGAAGCTCGAACTTCAACACTAGTAATACAGGCTCACAACTGGGACCATTCTTTTGAAATCATGTGTGATACTTTTGACTTTGCAGTTGGAGTGTTTCTTGGGCAGAAAATCGACAAAATATTGCAAAATATGGTCTTAATCCTTAGACCACGATCAACGCTAGAATTTTGTGGGTTTTTTATTAAAAAATATTATTAAAATAATAGGAAAGGAAGTAAGAGAATAAGGAAAGGATCTTATTTAGGAACTCAAGAACCGGTATCTTAACTTTTTTTAGCCAGATGTCACTTTTTAATTGAAGAAGTGGTTGAAGAACCTCTAATTATCATTTTTCACATGCTCTTATCCACTTGAGGGCTCTCCTCTGAAGGCCGTGGAAGCTATTATGAGATTTACTCTTGAAAAATGAAATAATCAATGATAGAAACAAGAAATCGGACCACAAAAGATCTAGAAATTTTCAGAATGGGCCTGAACTAGCAACATCGAAATTGATTGGCAAAGGCCGGAGACCAACCGGATTCACCATCGAAGATGATGAGGCCAAAGGGTCAAACCTTAAAAAGGAAAAACAAAAACAAAACAACACCAACCCATGAATCCACCATGAAAACCAGAAGGTAACACTGGAATGTCGTTGAAGCTATATAAACTACACCATATAAACACAGAAAATAGAAAAAAACTAAATCCGTAAATAGAAAAAGGGGACCGCGTCAGAGATTAAACCCAAGAGTAACTTCAAAGATTAACCGGCCAAAACTGAAATAGGTAACCCCCAAGACGAGATGTACGTGTTCTCTTTGAAAGATTAACCATCGGAGAAGAGTGAGCATGATGAGATCTCACTGGAGGACCATAACGTAACTTAGGTTTTGGTTGGTTTTGAGAGGAAAAGTGTTGATGTGATATAATTTAGCTCCTTACACACCACCAAAACTTGCTGCACGAAAATGAGTGTCATCTTTACTCTAGCTCTAGTCCACATGCTCCTTTGGAGTCACATAAAGCTAGTTGTAGTTATGAAAAAGTCCTCACATGTTTTAGCATAAAAAAGGACTTGAGATGATGTTTATTGGCTCCTTTCTGCACCATGCACGTTTTAACCAAATGAGAAATAGAAAAGGGTCCTATGTTTGTCACATGCATTGGATACTATGCATTTGTCCTCTTGCATTTCTATCTGGCTAAAAAAGAGCGCTCAATCCTCTCACCTACCACTAACTCATGCATCATCTTTCTCTTTCATAAGAGCATTGTTGGTTCATTTTTGCTTTGTGATGTTTTAGTGTTCTTCTATAGAAAATTGAAGCCAGCTCGAGCAAAATTGTGAAGTTACAGGGTCGACTCAAGCGTATTTCCGTCAGAGAGACAATCAACTCAATCCTTATCGTCGAGTTAACGCGTCGAGCAAAGTTATCACCATTGAGAAAAGCCTTCCACCGTCACAGAGCTGTTTTCCGTCAACTGATCCATCGAGCTAAGGAAACCGACTACAAAATCTTTCATCTTCAAGTCCAACTTGAGCTCTTTTTTAAAGTTCAACTGTCAAGTTACAACCTGGTTGAAGTTGTGATCTCTAGCTCAACCTGTCCAGTTGAGTTAAGGAGACAAGTTGATTTTCCAGTTGTTTCTTTGGTGAGAAACTCCATAACTCAAGCTAGTGTGGCTAAGTTGATCTATTCCCGAAGCCAAGTTAACCTTCTTGGTAAAGCCGTGAGGAGCTCAAGCATTATCATCGAGTTAAGAAGTCGAGTTGACTCCAATCTGATGTGAATTCATCTAATTCGTCCACACACCAAACAGAGTCTTTAACACTCATGACATTTAGCTCGAACCTAGCCGTCAAATTGAATTGTCGAGTTAAGGTATTTTCTTGACACAAGCAGAACCAACTCAAGCCTAACCATCGAGTAGAAGGTCAAGCTGACTAAACTGTGAGAAAGATGTTTAGGTATAAAGGTGGTTCTTGTAGGAGGAGAACTAGATACACACGTTTAAGACGTCAGAACCTCCAATGGAAGCAAATGGTATGATGATGTGTTGCAGAATTTATGGAAATGAGGATGAGGTCATAAGAGGGAAAAGGATTGCTGAGAATCCTGAATTTGATGTGGTGCTAGGGGATAAGGATACTGAAAGCGGTGAAAAAGAGGAGCTGTTGGATGAGTCAAGAATTGAGGAAGAGATTCACCTCACTTACAAAAAGGCACTCAAGATTTTCTGCAGGATGATAGTTTGGGAAACTCGATATCCTCATCGTGAAACCTTGGTGCAGCTGGTGATTGCAGGTGACATGGATTATTTGCTCGAAAAGTATGGTCTGACATACTTTACATCTTATTTCCAACCAGCGCACAAGGACTAGACTTGTCAATTCCTTGCCTCAGTTGAGATAAACTTTTATGTAAATGACAAGGAGGCCTTGATAGAAGAGGCTGGTTTCAGGTGCATCACTTTCAAAATCAAGGGCGACAGTGGTAGATACGAGGAATATGGTTGCAATGTCCAGAAAGTCGAATCACTCTTTGAACTTCCAGCTGAGAAATGTAGTGATTATGAGTCTAGGAGCGATGAACAGTAGGCTCTATGGCAGATATCTCCTTATAATCCATCAAGAAGCAAGAGTAATAAAGTTTGGAACCCAGCCACTCACTACTTTCACAGAGTCATTGCTAACACATGTTTCTCCAGGATGCTGACTGGAAATATGAGGCAACAAAAGCTGGAAATGCTCAATGAAGGATTGGAGATTTCCTCAATATTGAGAACTTGAGATATTGCAGAGAGTTCAAAGGGGGTGTTCTAGAGTATAAGTGGTCGGCCATACTACTCGACCAACTATTGAGCTATAGGAATTTGGCCTCAACGCAAAAGGAAAAAGAAAAAGGGGTAACCTTTTTTAAATAGTCCATATTTATAGCAATAAAATACTATCATTCCTTCACCAAGTAATAAGATAAATGTTTTCTTTTTTTGACAAACAATATTTTTTTACTTCGTCCTTTGCATTAAAAGAAGAGAAGGTAAACGACAAATCACACTCCTATGCTTTGCTTATCGATTTCTTGCACCTCTATCTTATATTGGGTACAGAAAGGGATCGTGTCTGCTACATTCAAATAGGTTTGTGGTTGAATCATATCATTTTTTTTGTATCCTTTTCTCAAATAATAAGAGGTTTTCTCTTAGTAACTCAATCTATTCTTAGAGCTGTTTTGGTGGAATTGTGACAATGATTTTAAGAGCTTGTGATGTGAGACTAAAATATGCGCAAGTTCCGACGTGGATCAATATTCTATATCTTAAAAGGGTGGGATTCTTGGATAAAACCAAGAAATAAAATCCGTCTTTACAAGTTCCTTAATCCGGAACTGAGGAGGAAGAAAAGTTAGAACTTCCTAATTTGGATTCACAACAATAATGATGAGGCAGAACATCGACTTTAGGCCTCCAAGAGAGATTCTCTAGACTGTAAAGTTTGGGAAAATGTTTAGGCACAAGAAAAGAACACAAATGAAACCACAAAGCAGGAGCCGGATTGTTACTATTTGGAAGAGTATATAGATCCGAGACTGAGAAAAAGAATAAAGGAAGCACATAGGCGGAGTGGTTTACTTCAAAAGTGGAACAAGTGGTAGGATGGTGTGATCAAATAACTCAGGAAATCAGCTGTGAGATGAAGGATCATATTAAAGATCTCGTGAGAGCTATGAGGTTTGGTTCTCGTTCTAAACAAAAGACTCCGCAACATAGCCACCAACCCTAAGAATAACTAGGTATGTCTCCCAAGTACCTTGGAGACGGCTCTACTTCCATCACAGCTTGGCTTCATCGTACTTTCCAAGTACAACACCAGAAATAAGGATGCAGAGGCCACACATTAGTTTTCTATCAATTTCGACCTCAGCTCGACCTTGCAGCTTGAGCACACGGTCAAGTTGGGTGGTGAATTTTACAACTATACTACTGAACAGGGCCACAATCCATGCATTATCCAATTTAATGAGCTAAAACATGGAGAAAAAGACGTTGATTCTGCTAGAGCTACATCACTATTTGCTACATCAGATCATATAGCTCCATTAAACTTTGATCCATCACAATTCGATGTACCAAAACATCAAACTCCACCACCTTATACTGACAATGTAGATCCATCACTATGTTCCTTGTACTTCTAGTAAAGTACCAACTCGAACCAATCATTGTAAAACCACTGCATAATTTTTTTTGTTTGAGTAATCTAAGATTTTCCCTTAGGCTTTTGTCACACAAAGCCTATGTAATTTAAGTTTGGAGGACGGTTCTAGAAGAGTTTAAATTTTTTTTCTGTGTTCTTACCTTTAATTTTCATATTAGATCATGCATTATATTTATAGCATAGAAAATCCAAAAACATTTTCTTTCAGCATATTTAATCATGCATTGCATTCAAGACATAGAAAAACAAAAAAAAACGAAAAACTTTTTAAAAAATCATAAAAAGTGTCATGTAGTTGCATATAGGATTGAGTCTAGATATTACATTGGGGATTGTGATGACATTACGTTGCACGCTTGCTGAATTATGTGCTAGATTTAATGCCCTAGTTGTTAGTTCTTTGCTGCATACCTAGTATTCTTTGAAAGATAAGACTGCGTCATGCTGGGAATGTTTAGTCTAAGCTTCATGTCTTGGTTGAACCATGCTTTGATCTAATTCTATCCTTTTCTAAGTGACAACCTAAACCCAACTAAAGTCTATGCATTGAGTATGAACTTGTGGATTGAACAAAATACTTGGATTTCCTTTCTCCATTTGCATCACTCTTGTTAATCCAAGTAGAATCCTACCCTCAACCTAACCTTCTTTTCAAACCATGCATTATTTGTTATGTATGTGAGGCCTATTTCAGGATTGATCTTAGCATAAAGTGTTAGGTTTGAGCCAACACTAGTAAGAATTCTTGTAAATTCTGGTTCACAATATTTGGTTCAGCTTGGTTTAGGTAAAATCTGATTTTTAGTCAGTTGACTCTTATGATTTGAGCAGTGGGAAGGAATACACTTGGAAGAGAATGAAATAAAAGAAAAGGTTAAGAGATCTAATGGGAGAAAGGTTTGAGAAAGAGTTAGTGTTCTAGTAAAGGTTTTTGGGAATTGAAAGTATGAAAAAGATTATAAGCTAAAAAAATGGTAAATAAATTAAACTAAGTGTCTAGATTATTCTGTGGTAAAAGAAGGAAAAAACATGGGTTATATATGTCCTAAACCACTAGAAGTCACAAAAGAATAAGAAACCTTTCCTTAGATTAAGAGTGAAAGGAAGCTTATGTAATTGATTCTAAAAAGTATCATTGACAGAAAATTAGCCTTGAATGAAAAGGGTAGCATTGGACCGATTTTTTGGATAGACTTTGAAAAGTTGAGTTTAATTATTGGGTGTTTGGATAGATAGAATCTTATCTCTACATACGTCTATTGATTCTTACCTTTAGCATTATGCTAAAGCTCAATTCATTCTTAAGTGATTCTTGTTCTAATTTGATCGACTCAGACTTTTTTTTATCTCTCAGACCTTATCCTTGACCAAACAAGTTCTTAGGAAATGTATAGCTTGATTTATGGTTCTGAACTAATTAATGTGAAAAAGAATAGTTAATGTGAATGCATTTGTAGGTTGAGGTTGAACTGTTTATGCATAAACAAACAATCAAGAATCAATTAACTTTTATTGAATTCAACAAATAAATTAGGTAAACATATGTCAAGAACCGAAATGGTTTCTCTTTCTCTCAGACTCGAGCTAATTTATCCAAAAATGATTGTAAATTGGTTGGTTTGGCTTTCTCATTTGTGATCTTTGTCTTTATAGGTTGTTTCCTCCGTGTTTTTGGAGAATATTTTTATTTTCCTATCACCACCACCAGATAAGGCGGCTTTTTAGTCTTCTTTAGTGTGTCAATCAATCTTCAGGATTGAGAAGATCTTGTTTCCTTAACTGGTTAGCACGATGATTCTTTTTTCCCGGAAGGATTCTTTCCTACAATGACTAGCACACTGATACCGATTCCCTTTCTTGACTTTGGGTCACTTTGTGGAACTTCTTTCATCCATATTGGATTTTCTTTTATTGGGCCCAAAAGATTTGGGCATGTCCATCAACAGTAGGCTCCAACTTCTTTATTAGAACACGGGAGAATAATGAAGCGATTCAATTTCCTTTACCTTATTTTATTTGCATCAAAATTGGAACTTTTCCTATTTTATAATCAATGACCGGATTTTGTTTTGTGATTAAATCGAGGACCATTGAGGCTTTTGTGTCTTTATAAAATGTGTGGGTTGGTGGTTCCATGGATATTTGTGGCCTGCTTCAATAGCCACTTGACCATCCTCTCATGCTTTAACTTCCGCCATTTCTTTAAAGTAATCATTCCTACTCTCTTCTTTATTTTTCTTTGCTTCCTGCGAATTTTGCTCTTTGCTTTTCTCTTCTTTTTTGATTCTCTCTTCAAACTTGCTTTGATTTTCGAAGATGTCTTCTGATTCTTCTCCAACCATTCTCTGTTATTTCCCATGGCGAGGCCGGGGAATGTCTCCCAACGATTTGGAGTATTTCAAATCTTGCCACGGCATCTCTTCTAATGTCAACCTCTTGGGTTCTCTGCCGGAGTTAGAGCATGATGTATAGGTCTGGGCGTCGGCGAATTACTTTGATCGTTGTGGGTTATCTTTCCCGATTTGATGTGTCTACATTTTAGCTAGTTTTAGGAGCTTTATTTGACACATTTTGCATCCATAATCATTGCATTTACACCATTTTAGAGTTCTTTTAAGTTTATATTGTATAATTTGCATTTACATTGCATGCATACTGCATATGGGGCGTTTTAGGTACTTTGGGAGCCAATTCGGAGCATTTTGGAGTGATTATGGACATTAGCTATGGCAAAGGCCGGACTGGAGTGCTGAGCTTGAGCAAAAGAAGGTGCAAAGGAAGGTAAGCTGACCTCCTCGGCATAAGTCCTTGCACATACTTGGTAGAGTTGCAGATAGCGTGCAGCTGGACACACTACTCACACACAGCCCTCGTGGTAGCACACCGACTTCTGGCTTTTCTGAAGAAAAAGGCAGAACTCCACTACACAACTCACTATTGAGCTGTGACTTCTCTACCTGTTTTCCAATTTTTTTATTTTTTATTCCATTTTGACTTTTAATAGAGTTTTTGTAAGTGGGCTATAAATAACTTAGAAAAAATGTTTATTTTCCGAATCTAGAAAAATTTTAAGTGGTTTTCTCTCTTTTCTCTTAGTTTTAGTCACTTTGAATGTTAGATCTTTGATGATTCATTGAGTTATTGAAAGTTCTACATTCACCATTGTTTTTTTTTTTTTTTCTTTGTCTTTCTAATTATGTCTTTCATTTTAATTTCTGTGTTTGTAATTTCCACCTTGATTAATGAGTAGATCCTTTATGGTTTTGTGAGAAGATGGGTTAGATTAATACTGATCTGGGTTTCTTCGCTCTTGTTTAAGTTATGCATGCTTAGATCTCTCTATTTCTAGGTGTTCTTAATGGTTATTTCATCTTGGTCATTTGAAATATGATGTTTGCATTCTGCACCCATAAGGTGTTTGTAAAAATGTTTGAGTGAACTTAGATTTAGGATTGGCTTCTCTAACCCAAGAGATTTGTAGTTTAGAGAGTCTATTGGCTGTTTTAGATTGTTTCTTAATGTCAATTTGGATCTGTGATCGCCAAAGAGATTTGGGTAAGGTTGCATTTAGATTGAGTTCAATGATCATGATAATGAATTGATGCATGTTTGAATGTATCTATAGCCTTGAGATCACCTTTTTAGGTTGTTAGACAAGTGCACCTAAGCCATGATCGATTCGCCCACTCTCCTCACAGACACACTTTATTGAATATTGTTAAACTCGATTTTTATACTCTGTTTTAGCCATTGCTCTAATTCTTATTTGCTCCATTTTTTTATTACTCTTCTTTTCATTATTTTACTTTATAATTTCTGTTTGGACTGCTTGATAATATGATTGATTTTAAATTAGATTAGATAGCTGATTGAATAGTAGTTGTCTGCTATTAACCTAACTGGATTGATACCTATTATACTACAATAGATTTGCATAAGCAGACCTCAAAAATTTGTTTATCATGATTCCCGAGTGTATTCTTATCCTTTTGTGGGAGCTTCACGTCGCTCTTGGTCAGTTTTATCTTTCTCTCTTTTGTCAGGTGTTGGTTCTTTTTACCCTTGCAAAGGAGAGGGGGTTGTCCTGAGTCCCCGTTCATTACTCTCTTTCTGCCTAGTTATTCTGCGCAAGTGTCAGAACGATACTTATCCCTATTACTGTATTTCTTAGCTGGGTTGGATTACAGGCACACCAGATCGTGATGATAAATGGGAAGAGAATGGATTTTGGTTTTGTAAGTCTTCGGACACTCTTGGGGAATGACCCTTTGACCTAGTCCTCTTTTAGTGAGGTTTAAATGCTCGCTTGGGTTTTTGATGATTCCTTTCTTTTTTCCTTTTCTACTTCCTTCCTATTTTCACAATCCTTTTGTATTTGCAGGTACCATTGAGCTCTACCCTGCCCCAGTGAAAAGATCATTGCTGAGCTCAAAAAGGGTGATTGCTCTTGGAATTCTTTCTCTGTCAAGAGAATTTATCGCAACCTTTTCCTTCTGCTCTTCCACTAATGATTGTTGATTCCTCTTGTTCCCTGTTTCGTTCTTTGGTTTGTTTGGACCACCGTAGAGGTATCATGCTTGTCTTTTTGTCCTTATTGCATATATATATATATATATATATATATATATATATCTTTTCGAGCTCCCATCTTAATTTTGTTGTTGTTTTAAAGTGTCTTTCCTGCCTTTATGACTCTAGGTGTGGTCGCATTCGCCATTTGCGTCACAATGAAGTTCAGCGCAATAACCGCCCTTGGAGCTTGAAGAGGATTTGTGATTCTTCTAATTTTGTGGGGAATGTTGATTTTGGTGCTGAAATCCCTGCTGAGAGTCTAGCGGCTCGGGCATAGGAACTTTCTTCTAAGAGGATTCGTGCTGTCACGAGGCATCGGGAGCGGAAACAACCTTTTGAGGTGCCTAACTCGCCCAACACCAGGGTGTATTCTCCAATCTCATTCCTCTCCGACATAGTGGAGAAAATTCATTTCTGGGAGACCATGTCTGACCATAGCTTGGTACGCTTTCTTGCTATTGTTTCATTTCTCTTTTAAAAAGGTGTTTCTCACCTCTTTTTTTTAAGTTGCTGAAGTTGTTGCTCACTTAGTGGAGAAGTACAAATCTTGTTAGGGTGAGGTCCCGCCATCTTCCTCTCCTAGGGACAGTTGTTATTCTAGTGAGCTCTCTGCCCCCCTGGCCCAGATGACTAAGAAAGCCGAGAAGCTGGTGGAAGAGCTGAGATTAATGACAGCGCGGTGTACTTTGTTCACTAAGAAGGTGGCTCAACTGGAGAAGGACAAGGTGGTATTGGTTGCCTCAAAGGAGGAGAAGAATGAAACGATTTTGAGTGTGGGTCGTGTCCAGGTTGTGAATCAGTACTGGGAATCTTTGGAGAAGGCTAAAGAGATCTATAGACATTGCTTCACCTGTTTTTGAGATCTGCATCGACTTGATGGTTCAAATTTACTTTTATCAACTATTCAAGATTGTGGGTTCCCAAAACTTTTTTTCTCCCACTTCTAGTATCTGCACTTTCCTAGTTCTGGAGTAGTCTTCTCAAGGTACTTCTTTTATTCCTTTTGTTCTCTCATAGATTTGCGGTTCTCATTTTCTTTGTTTGATTTTTATCAGAGATTCCATGAATGATTTGACTAGCCTGGAATACTTTATCGTCAATTCTCTTTCTCCGGAAGGATCTTGCAGTTCTCTTCCTTCTTATGGGCAACACTCTCCTCACGCTCTTAACAACGCTTTTGATTTTCATCACCGCTCCGCTTTGATTGTTGAGTAAGCTTCTTCTTCTGGTGGGTCTAAGCGCCCTTCAACTAGCAAAAATTCCTCTTCTAAACCAAGGCTTCAAAAGTGTAAGACGAATATAGATGGTCCTCACCTTAAGTCTGTCTTTACAAACGAGTCTTTGGATCGGTGGGAGTGAGATCAAGGCATGACATCTATCGCTCTTGAGGCTCTTGGAGATAGATCTCCTAAAGGTGTTCTAAGGGTTAAGCTTGCGCCTTCACCGGTTTCTTCGAGAAGTGTTCCATTTTCTTTTCACTTCCGCATGCTTTTATTCATTTCCTGGCTGGGTTGGGCTTTCCTTCATCCCAATAGTGTCCTTCCTTTGTTAAGGTGGTCTTGGGTTTGTACGTGCACACTGTTGACGAGGAAAATCCTTACCTCTGAGGATCTCCTTTTGCTTTGTACCATCAAGTGTTTGGATAGTTTTCTTTACTTGTCGATTAGGAAACCCAAGCTGAAGGTTATTGATCGCCTTCTTGAAAAAGAATCGGACTAGCGCCTCTGTTACTTTTAGTTTAAAATTTCTCTGAGGACCATTGAGGAATATCGTCCTCAATCCCTTTTAGGAAAACAGGGGGATACTTTTGGTTAGGAGTTTATTCTTTTTGTTTCGAGTTCTTTTATCCCATGACCCTTATCTTTTTCTCTTTTCTTTGTTAAGTGTTTTTCCTTTTCTTTTTGTCAAGGATCAGCTTGGCTTTGTCACGATGTTCAAATTGATATGTGGGATTCCTTTAGTCTAGCACGTGTGAAGAAATTTTTGGTTGACAACTAGGATCATTATCTCAATGCTCATAGCGCGGTCTTTCCTCCTGTGTGTGCCCCAACTAACTTTGCTTGGACCTTCTTCAATCTCTCCTATAATGTGAGACATGTCTGTTTCTGGTCTTTGGTTTCTGTTTGGCATAATCCCCATTTATGATAGGTTCTTCCTCCGAGACCGTTAGTGGGACTCCGCTGCTTTGCTGGGAGCTTCATTTCTAGATGCTCCCGCGATATGCCTCATTTCTCTTGTGTTAGATATGATGTGCCCTCTCCCCCGGACTCACTTCGGGAGAGTTCATTTCTCCCCAAAGACGTTATGGATCAGTCTCCACCTTCTCTTAATGTTGCCAAGCGCGCTCGTATTGAGACATATCCTAGCAGGGCGCTTTCCTTTGGCGGATTCGGTACAGCTAATTATTCTCTAAATGGGTATGTGTTTCCAGCGTGTGGGGAGCCTTTGGAGGTTGCTAAGTTTTTTCATAAGATTCAGAAGGCTGATATTTTGCTCTCTTCTGTTGATCGGATGAGGCTTTGAGAGTCCTATATGGGGATGGCCTTGAGTCATATTCAGGTGTGGTTCCTTTTTATTTTTTCATTGAGCCCCAGTCAGATCTTTGTTTGGTTCTAATATTTTTGTTTTTAGGCGGCGATGTCCACAAATGAGTTTTGCTCCCTCGTTGAGAAGTTGGAGATCAATGCTGACACTCGGACTCGTTTTGGGGCCATGGAGGCAGAACTTCTCTGGGTTAAAGAGTCTATATGTGGCCTTAAATCTAAAGTCGTGAGCCTAGAGGATTCCTTCATATATGGGGAGGTTGATAGAAAGTTTCTTGCTGCTAAGAACAGAGAGCTTGTCGCCGAGGCTACTCATAAAGAAGCGCTCTTCTTGAACAATTTTTGCGGCTTTTAGAGAAAAATAGATCACAGATCATAGGCTGATTAGTGCGAATCAAGGCTGCACCAGTATGTGAACAACATTCTCTTTATCAAGTGAATTTAAACTAGCCCATTGGATCTTGTCGAGGAGCATGCCAATCTTACGGCCCTTGCTGAAAAAGATGAGTCCTGCTCAAGGAAATGGAAATTTCTGACCTAATCTTTGAAGCGATTCTAGCAGAGTTAGAAGGACGAGTTGCCAGGATTAATGCTGCCACGATTCCTACAGATGACAACCAGACTCCTGCCAGTGATCATGTTGAAGTGGAAGTCCAAGAGTCAGCTACGGCGGCTGCGACTGTTCCTGAATCTTCTTCTATGGTTCTAGAAGATCCTATCGTTTTGGGTGCGGATATCAATGTGGGGAGCTTTGATTAGTTAGCTCTTGCCGACGATCTTGTTGATGTCAAAGTCAAGAGTCAGTTGCGGCGACTGTGACTGTTCTAGGATTTTCTTCTTCTTCAAAACTTAGTCAGTGACATGAACCATCCAATCTTTGTATCTCTTTACCATTAGTTGATCTTTGACCTTTGTTGTATTTATTTTTGCGTGTTATTTTTGAAACTTTTGTTTACCTTCTGGCTTACATATATTTTTATTAAGATATAAGTGGACTCACTTAAAAAAAACTGCTTATATACTCTAAAGGAATCAAACCTAAAACGTAGGTTGACTTATTACATGCATACTTTATGCCGTTTATAGTACAACTATTCCCTTTTTCTTTAAGGGTTGTATTTTCTTATGTGAACCGCATTCCAAGCGTTTAGTACGAGCTTCTTTGTCTCTGGATCTTCTAATCTGTATACCTTGTTTTATACGACTTGTGTTATGCGATAAGGTCCATCTCAGTTTTCTCAGAGCTTCCCAGTGTTATGCTCCCTCGTGTTGCCAAAGAATTTTCCGAGTACGAGTTCTCCTTCTTTAAATCCTTTTTCTCTAACTTTGGAGTTGTAGTGTCTAGCGGTAAAGTACTGTAACAAACAATCACATCAACCATTCTTTCTCTAAGAGATTCCTTTTATCTCTTCGACCTTACCCTTCACCAAAAACCTTCTTAGGAAATGCATATCTTGATTAATGGTTCTGAACTAATTAATATGAAAATAATGGTTAATGTGAATGCATGCATAGATTGAGGCTGAACTTAGGCTAAATTGTGATTGGTATGGCTAAAGTTTTTAAGTAACTTGCTTAATTTGCA
Organism: Lepidium aucheri; assembly: GCA_900406435.1. NCBI lineage: Eukaryota > Viridiplantae > Streptophyta > Magnoliopsida > Brassicales > Brassicaceae > Lepidium > Lepidium aucheri. The sequence goes on along the minus strand of OVBA01000059.1, from coordinate 99,990 downwards.
TTTCATAAGTACTATCTAGGACATTTTTTACATTTGGATTGAGTTTACATTTGGAGTAACTCTCTTCTTTCTTGGTTCTATTTGTTTGGTTGAGGGCAAACAAAGACTAAGTTTAGGGGAATTGATGTGTATGTATTTCAACTAGTTTTAGGAGTCTTTTATTGTCTATTTTGCATATATATGAGTCATGTTGCATCATTGTAGAGTTCTTTACCTTTGTTTTGCATAGTTTGCATTTGCATTGCATACATTGTGCATTTGGAGTTGTTATGAGAAGTATTTGGGGGCTTTGGAGATTAATCCAGACCAGAGGTGAAATGATTCAACATGATTTGACAAGAAGACACACTTTGGAGCTGAATCAGAGCACATAGGAGACGATTTGGATACAACTCGATTGGTAACTCGACCGTAAAGCTCGAGTTGGTTCCACTTTTTCCACCTTGACATTCCAACTCGACCACAATAGTCGAGGTTGCGGCCAAATCACATATTTGTCCCAGCTCGACCACTCAGCTTGATCCAAGTGGTCGAGTTAGACGCTCCCGAAAATTTTTCTTGACTTTTTCTATTTGAATTTTTAGGATTGGATTATTAAGGGCATAAATACTCTTCTTATGTAATCAAAACCTGTCGACATTTTATTGCCTCTTTTGTGAAAGAACACTTAAAACATTCTCTCCTTTGTAACTTTAGATCAAAACCTTGTTTCTTATTTGTTTTCAATGAAATTTCTATCTTTTGTTTAATCTTGTTTATCTTTTCTTTAGTTTTCTGATTATGTGCTTTGTTATCCTTTCTAGGTTATTTATGTTCCTCATGATTTCTGGGTAGATTATCTAGGGTTCTTGAGTATATGTGTTAAATTATGTCGATCTGAGGTTTTTTAGGCTGCTTAAGGTTAGAGTAGTCTAGATCTCTTCTTATTTGATGTTATTAATGCTTATTTCAAAGATTTACATTCATTACTCAAGAGATTAATTATTTATGATGTTTATTGGTTAGAATAAGTTGTTTCTTATGTCTGATAGGTTATAGAACGCATTTGAGGATAGGGTATATTAATAGCTTCTCTGAGATTGTCTGCCATGAAAGTAGATTCAATAGTTAATAAACTTATTGCCTAGAAATTATCTCTGTGTGAATTTTGTTAAATAGCCTAGTAGACCTACGTGAACTAGTGATTCATTATTCTCTTTCCTCGAGAGCCCCATTTCTCATTGACTGTTCTTGCTCATTTTCTCCTTAATTTTCTGTTTTATATAATTTTCTCTGTTATTCAAATAGTCTTTTGATTTTATTTATGTTGGTTTACTGTTAATTCTCCTAGTTAATGATTTTTTATTTTCTCATTAGTTGATAGACAAATAACTATATTTTATTGGCTTGAATTTGTTGAATCTGATACATTCTGATTGTTATCATCTCACCCATTTGGATTGATAACCTATTGTGATGCATGAACATCTTAGTATATTAGAAATTGCTACCGAGTAAAATTTTTGCATCACTGGGCGAGTCGACGATGCTGAATGGGCCTTGGCTGATGTAGCAATGGATGCGGAGAAGATTCCGCAAGCTGAGTGGAGTAAGGTTTGATCGTGGCTGGATGGACTCAGCTTGCTATAGTTGAAATGTACATGAGTTTTGCATAAGAAGTTGAAGAAGGACTGTGACTTTCCTAGTGAGATAGACCTTAGGTGTTCTAAGCCGCATGCGCATGAGAGGCTGTGGACGCCGCCAAAAAGGTATATATGCTTGTACAAATTCTTCTTTAGGTGGTATGGCCTCTGGTTTACTCTGCTAAGGTTGGTGGTGAACCACTTGAATAGACGGCACCTGTCCCCCTATAGTATTATAAAAATTGCAGCCACACTCGTGCTTGGGGTTGAGGTGGGCATCGCGTCAACGTGCACTTCTTTAAAAACATAATGAAGATAAATATGCACAAGGATAATGATGGAATATACTCGGTGAGTACCATACCAGGTTTCTGCTTAGTCCTACACATGTCTTCCAAATTTTACAAGTATTGGGACCATTACTTCTTCGCAAAGCAGATCCAGGAGTCCATTTATGACGTTGACTGCATGCGTTTTCATATATCGAGTGCATGTTATGGTATAACCGTGCTTGTTTGGTGATGGGGTTCCTTGGACGAGCATGCCTGATTATGTTTGCTAATTGGTTGTAGTTTTTTCTGTTTGCTAAGCCTCATCTTTGCGTAGAGCCACCAAACTTTAATGCGGAGTTGGAGAATATAAACTCTTTGGGACGCGTACCGTGGTTGATGACTATACGGGAACTTTGTGCTCATAACAATTTCAAAGTTACATTTGGTATATAGTCTCTTTTTTTTAATGAGTTTGGCTTTGCTCTTTCTTAGCAGACAAGGAGATAATAGCGAGGCTTGGTCTCAATATGCAGAGTATTCTGCCAGGCTTGAAGCAGAGGTTCAGCTGGAGGTTTTTCGGTCGAGAGCCTCCAAGGAGATGTATCTGGCCAGATTTTGCCCGCAAAGGAGGTGCGGGACAAGGAGCCTGTTGGATAAAGCAGTCATGTCGAGACCGTGGAGAAAGACACTGGAGGAGTGACAACATTTTCAAAATCGGGGTTCACTACAAGAAAAAATTTGTATTGATACGTAATATTTTGTCACAATAACACATATTTTTTCATAATATGAAGATAGTGGTAGGAATTTGTGATGATTTATAAATGATTACAATACAAGTGTCATAAATACATATTAGTAACAAAAACGTCACAATATACTCATGACGAATAAATCTAGTAACAATTTTATCACATATCATTATGGAATAAAGTCACAATGATTCGTAACAAACAACATTTGTAACAAAATCATATATAAAACGTCACAATTATTACTAATATTCATAGTCATAATACAATTATTACAATAGGTCAAATTTCTTGTAGTGGTTGGATACCATTCCTGTCGAGGTGAAGCTACCAGTTGAATCGCTTCAAGAGAAAACGGCTCTGATGCAGAAGGAGAAGGGGTCCGCAAGGTGACGAAAGGAAAAAATTTGGAGTCCTAACAAAAGAGAATCTGCTCCAAAGATGCTGTACTGATCCCTGCCCCACCGTCTAAAAGGCCATGCTTGACGCAACCCATGATTACCGGCAACGACATCAAGTTTTCCTGAGCCACCAGAATCCTATGAATGCTTACAAGGATCTGTGCACTAACCTCTTTTGTCAGATAAATGTGATGCCACTTGAGCTTCTCTTTGTTAAGCATATCGTTGCAGCGGAAAATATGCCACCAGTGCGCAATGCAATATTGTTTCAGGGTAAGGTCGCCTTGCTCTTGTATAATTTTGTTAAAAGGTTTGCTAACGATATATTTGTGCAGATGGGAAGCTAGATGAATCGTTTGGCTGCTACGTATGAGCATATGATTGGGAAGCATACGCATAATACTAAGATGTAAAGGATATTGTGGCGACAAAAAAGAGCGGCTAAGCAAAATTGGATGAAGTTGTCGTGAAGTTAAACAAAGAGTTACAACGATCGAGCAAAGTTGTTGCCGATTTGATGGCAGCTACTCAATGGGTGTCTGAGTTAGAGGAACAAGTGCAGCCACTAATATTGATTGGGATCAAAGTGTTGGCCCAAACTTCGAGGTGGTTCGTTTTCAACGAGCCTGAGAGGATTTCGAGGAGGAAATGCGTCCTGACCATGATAAGTTAATGAAACTACTCGACAAGCATTTCACGAGGGTGTCTCATAGGTTAGATAATCTCACAACCTCCCAAAATCCCTTATGATGTATGGCCTAGTGGTTGGAGCCATTGACGTGTTGGGTCAATTGAGAGATGTTGAGGTTGTTGTGTTGGGTTCCCTTATTACGAAGGTCACATCTAACAAGGATTTATGGGAGAAGAAAGTTGATACGCTAGACTTCACTGACCTATTTTTCGGTGATTTAGATGCAACGTCCTTGTGGCTAGGAATTTCATCTCCTCATGGAGGTGCCATGAAAGAAGGTCATGCACAGCTACCGGAGATTGATCTTTGCTTATGCGAGGAAAACCTCGACTTAAATTACTTGAGGGACCTAGCCACTCTATTTTTTAAGGGAACACGAGATTGATCTCGGCTTATGTGAGGTAAGCTTCAGCTTAGATGAGTTAACAGACTTAGTCACTCCCCTATATTTCTTAGAAAGAACGCGAGACTGATCTCGGCTAACATGAGGTAGACCTTGCCTTATGCGATGTTTAATTTATGAAAAAATCTTTGGAGACGGGAGGCCGAGGATAGTGGAGATCTGTTTTGGGTTTGTTTTGATCGCTCGCTTTGTCATGATGTATCTGAGGAACTGTCCCGAGATCACCCCAAAGGTATACTTTGTCGGGTTCAGCTTCTTCTTGTATTTGTTCAAGATATCGAAACATTCTTTGAGATGGCTCACGTTCAGCAAGGAAGATTGACTTGATCTGAATATCATCAATATATACCTCTACTGTTTGACCAAACTATCTTGTGAACATCTTGTTGACCAGGCGCTGGTAGGTAGCTCCGACATTCTTCAAGCCGAATGGCTTAACCTTATAATTGTGTGTTCTGTGGTTTGTAATGAATGTGGTTTTCACTTGGTGGTGTAGCTCATCTAAATTTAATTATATAAAGAATAGGAGCCCGTTACCAGCGGTAGCTGTGAGGAGCGGATTGATATGTGGCAGTGAGAAATTGTCTTTTGGATAGACTTTGTTGAGGTAAGTAAAATCGACGCAAACTCTCAACTTGCTATTCTTCTTTTTTACCACTACGGGGTTGGCAAGTCATTCGAGGTATCTGAATTCAGTGATTGATCCAGCCTGTAAGAATCGATCGACTTTGGCGTTCATCGCCTGTGCGCGCACTGTTCCTAGCTTTCGGTGCTTCTAATTCATAACGCGGAAGGTAGGACCCATGTTGAGCTCATAACATGCAACCTGCGAGTTAATACTCGACATGTCATCGGTGCTCCATGTGAAGGTTGAGGTGTTTGGTTCTAGGAATTCAGCAAGCTCGAGTCGTATTTCTTTGTTTAGTTTGGCTTCTATGCCGACACATTGTTGTGGAAGAGTAGTGTCAAGGTTTATCTGCTCAATCACTTCTTTTGTGGGCGCGTTTGGGGTCATCGGCTCCATGGATGTAGAGTTATGACCACACACATTTTTGCCAATGTGGTGTGTAGATTGTTCTCAATAAAAAGCATGTCTGAGACAACTTCTGGCTCTTTTTCAAGATGTAAATTTTGTGGTCGGTAGAGAAGTTGACGCATTAGTTTTAGGTGGATGGTAGATCCTACATCATGTGTCGTGAATCATTTTGTAGATTGTCGGGGCGTTGATGACGTAGAATCATGCCCACCTTGTTATGTAAGCCAGATTGATAGGGAGTTTTATCGTCCCTATCATAATCAGTGTATTTTTGTCAAATGCGGTGAGATGGCGCCTTGCTAGCTTCATCTTGAAGTCTCTGAGGGGCATACTGTCTAAGATCTCTTTATATTATAAGTCGACCTAACTCCCAATATTGATCAAGATGCATGTGAAATTGTAGTTGGCCATGCGCATTTCTACCACAAGCGGATTGTTGTTTGGCTGGTCCGGCCCATCCACATTTTTTTTCTTGAAGATGATGTCTCCATCGTTGCTGGGGTGGCCATGCTCATTACTTGCTGAGATCCTTAGACACTAGTCGGTGGCTTATGCTATTATGGGCAGGTTGTGGCTGTGGTAGGGGCTTGGCTAAGCTGCTGTTGCAGCCGCTGCCTCTTCGGGGCCAGGATCGAGTATTCTGGGGAGGGTAAGTGTCTAGAGACAGGTGTGGTCATCGACATTACTTAGGGGCATCAGTGATTCTCTGAACATCATTTGGTTAAGCCGTGCTGGCATCTGATCGAGTTGGAAGCTAGCTATCTGCTCCCTGCATATTGCTTGGGTCGTGACCAAAGATTCGTGGTGAGAGTTTCCATGTTCATCTATTGCATATGGTCTAGGATCAGCGGGTCCAAAGAACCACGAGGGCAGGGAGCATGAGATTCGATGCGATTTGGTTCCTCGCGGATGCTAGGAATGCTGAGGTGAGAAGCTTGGACCGTATATGAGCTAGCATCAGCCAAAACGGCTCGCTGATATGGAGTTGTCAGCGAGTTCTTTGAGGGAACCACCAAAGGTTTGTTCTGATTCATTGTTTTAACTGGGGTGATCATTTTTTCCATTGCGTTGAGAAAAATATTTGTCCCAACAAATGGGGCCAACTATTTGTGGTGAGATTACTAAAATATTTTTTGGTCAAAGTAGATTAAGAGTTCCAAGAGAAGAACTTAGATATTTGATTGAGGAAGCAAAATGATACCATAGCTTTTTAGTTATAGAGAGAAAATGTTGATCAGTCAGCTCGTTGCGACAAGGATCTTCTTTTATAGCCACAATAGCTAGGATGAGCTTCCTTGATGTCAGAGCTAGCGGCATAGGCATCATTGCTTGGAGCATGGTCGTCGAACTACTAGGTAGTTGAAATGTTCACTTACAACATTAAATGCTTGTTGAGCGGCTCGGAGAGTCTACAAAGTATATGAAAGACTGCAATGTATTAAATATATTACAGGCTAGCTGACATGAATTCTGGCCGAGCTCACTTGTCTGCCAAGGTGGTTCTCTACTGAGTTGATCTCCTGCCGAGGTGATCCTATGCTGAAGTGATATTCCTATTTCCTTAGGTAAGTCTTGGGCTTTTGGTTCCATGTCAGGCCGATTTGATCTAGAGCCTGACAAGTTTAAGAGAAAATATTAAATTTTGGATGACAAGTTTAAGAGAAAATATTAAAAATTTATTATGGGAAAAATCAAAATACTCAATTTTAGTTTTAATTTTGTATGTTCCGCATAATCTGCATGATTTGTATATATTCTGTATAATTTGCATTTTTTATCTATATTCACCATTCAAGGTTTAAGTCTTATCTTCATCTACGTATTATAATATACAAAACCTTAAAATGTAACAGAAACTAGGATCAAAGCATATATTGACAAGAACGTATGAGTGGAAGATTTAGGTAAAGCATATATTGACAAGCAAATTGCTTCTCGGTTTCATCAGGACCCTAAAAATGTTAAGAGTAACCAAAATGTTAATCACCTTATGGCTCCTTGATTTTCTCAAATCTGTTGTTACTATATATGAAGCTCAATAGCCTATGAAAAGGAAGATTGTTGCCAGTTTTGGATGATATTGGAACGAGCAAGTCAAATAATGACAACCAACTCAGGTTCATTTATCATGCCCAAGATCACATAATAAGGAGGGACATTATCTTGCTAACATCTAAAATTACATGCACTTGTATCCGATTATATTAAAATCCTAAAGTTATGTAAACATATACAAAGACAGATTGGAGCTACTTACCTGTATACGATTTTGTTCCTCGAGACAGATTGGAGCTACTTACATATAGAAAGACAGATTGGAGCTACTTACCAAGAAGAAATGATCTTCTTAAACTGACTACTAATCAAAGACGATATCATGACTAAACTCAAAGGATATGAATAATTGAAACCTTGAATACTGAAACTCTAGCAAGACTTGGTCCATTGTTCTCCAAAAGATGCTCATAATCATATAGATAGACTAAAACTAAGCGTAACTAACACAACTGCAGAAGAATCAGAACCAAAGTATTCAAAAGACATTCAAGAGTCAGACATGATATTTTGAATGACTTAAGGGGTTCCAAATTGGCTTCTTTAAACTGCAAATTCATGAGAAATAAAAACTCTAATGAATAGTCCTTTGAATTTTCCGAAGGCAACAAATATTTAGCAAACTTACATTTTTTTGTTATGTAATTTTGTTCGTTGAGCATTCAGTTATTTCACTGAAACAAACAAATTCATAATCACTTAATACATCTGATTTGCCTTAGGATCTCTTTAATTCATTTGCGGTACAATAAATAGCTTATGTGTGTTTTTGGAAAACTAACAAGGCCATCAACAATGATAAAAAGATTCAACACTTTCCACGTCACTTTTTATTCTTTCATATCATTTTATCTCTCTTCCACCTAAGAATTCAAAACCCTCTAAAATTTTATACCCTACATCAATTTTGTTTTATACAATTCAACACCCTACCCACTATTTTATTTTATATTACTAGGTGAACACCCACACATAAGCGCAGGATGGTGAGTTATTAAATTGTCAACAATGCTCCTTATATGATTTAAAAAATTTTACAAATATTTTTATTAAACTTTATAGATAAAAGCAAAATAGTTACACATGTGAACTAAACAAGATGTGCAAAATAACTCATTTCCTTGAAGAATACACATTCTGCACATGCTATTTGCATGGTATGACAAATACAATGTTGTCCTATTAAGATGCTTTTAGCTGCTTCAACTATTCTTCCTGGGAACTCCACTCCAATACCATCAAGCTTTCAAAGCAAATGATTTTTGCAAAGTACTATGTTGCTTGGTTTGCGAAGCCAATCCAACTTCATCAGTTGTTTAAATCCTTCTTCCTGGTTGCTCTCATTAACTAATAACATCTGGTAGATATATATATATATATATATATATATACATCATATGTGAGGTGTCCGAGGCTTCTATAATAATTTTCATTCCTAAATCACTTATTTTATAAGAATGAATAAAGTGGTCAATCGAGCCTTGGAAAAATAGTGCCTCGACATTGCCATATGTTGCACATTTAGCAATTAAATCAACATGGGAATGGAAAACTTTTCGCGGAAATTGTAGAAGAGGTTATATATTCAGTTGTTTGTAAAGTTCACGTGTTTGAGAAGCTTTATAAAATATTGGTGCATACTTCATTGCCGCTCCAAGATCTCTATGAGATATTGCTCCAACTTTTCCTAAGATGGCACCGAGAAGTTCGTTTGGTCAATATTCCAGCGTTGAGTTCTTATATTCACTTCTTCTCATTTCCATGAAACCTAACATAAATGTTTGGATAACACATTCAGAATGAAAATAGGATGTCATAGTGGAAACATATGAATGATGATTACAATGAAACAACCGGGGTAAGAGTCACATACAATGAATAGAAATTCAAGATTATTCCAGAGGATTACATATAGCAAAACCAGCATAGTTGATGATTACTTTACTATACATAGCTTCAATGAACCATATCGTTAGAACATATTGTCGTATGCATTTTCTAGGAAGAATATATGAACACTATTTCTTGATTGTTGGAGTACACACTATATATGACTGTTCAAAATTCTAATATATTAAGTATGATACAATTACTTTTCTTTATTGACCATTCTATTGGGTCATCAAATTATTCCCCCCTCTTCTTTTTTTTCTCACGAAAAAATGAACTTTTTCGCTATTTATTATTCTGCCAAGAATTTTTTCAAACTCCATGAAAAATCATCTACTTTTTTCTCGTTACTCATAATAATACAAATGCAATAAAACCTAAAAACCGTTTATTGTGCATTTTGTTTAGAGTTTTGATCCCGCGTTTAAAGGAAAACAACATCATTTTATTTAATAATTTGACTTATGAAACTGAGTAAAATGACATTATTTATCTAGTCTAGAAAAAAACTAAAGAAATTCTGTCGAAAAAGAAGATGAGAAATTGTGTCAATGATTGAAGTTTTGCTCATTCACATTGAAATGAAATCGAAAGAAAACATTAAAATGGAAATCAAAAATATAAAATCTAAATCGAAGTGGATCTCAATAATATTGAAATCGAAGTCTTCAAAGAATTATTAAACAAATACCTTTTCTCTACAAAAATTTAAAGCCTCAATTTGAAGATCTGTTCTTCTTCTTTTCTACAAAAATTGAAGGTTTTTTTTTCTTCTTCTTCTCATGAAACAAGTATCATAAGGTTATAACTTGAAGAAATCATTATTTGGGGCAACAAAATACAAATTCTCAAAATATTCTTAGGCCAAGCATAATGCAAAACTCTTTCGTAACAATATTCGCCTAAAACCTAGTTGAAACTAATTTCAGTTTTGCATTATGCTTGATGCAAAACTGAAATTTTACTTGACTAAGGGAGACTTCACAACCTCTAATTCTCTAACTCTTCCTCCGTACCCAATTGAGATGACGAGCGAATCATAGTCAAGGGACAATATATCAATCTAACCGATATTTTGTAATCTGACCAATTCCTTACATACAATCTGATGTTTAGTAATCTGATCGATTCCTTACATACGAATTGTGAGATTATTAAATTATTTATTTATAATCTAATTTATGATGTGAGATTATTAAATCATTTATTTGTGACCTAATTGTTACAGGAATCTGGAGCAAAAGAATTTCGGCAAGTAAAATATTTTTATAGGCTTATTCTTATATACCCCAAAAGCCAGACAAGATTAGAAGGTTTCACCGTTTTTTCTTCCATTGATGTCACAAACAATCCATAACTTAGAAACAATTCAGTTTCATATCATTGGATATCTTATGAGGAGTGACCAAGCAGCAATGAGAGATATGAGGCAACGATACATCAAAGAGAAGTGTGGATGTGGTGATAAAACCAGGGAGTTCTTAATCAACAATGATATTTGGAATGGATACAGTGATAACTTCTAATGCATGCAAGTTTTGCCTATGGGATCATGATGTAAAACTCTTGCTAGATGGAGTTCAATAGAATTCAAAAGTTAGTTTTGTATGTTAGAAAAATGAAATTCATGTACTTTTATTTGTTTGTCAACCGTATAATGAATAATTGGAACCTCTATCTCAATGTTACCAAAATCTACCAAAATGTGTTATGAAAATTTTAAACAACCATACGAATTGATGTCCTACTCAACAAATACACAAATATGGTGTAAGAGTTCATTGCATGAAACAATCTAAATTAACTCAAATGAAACTACACCATGATATATTTTTAGAAATAATCAAATGCAGCTGGTAATATGATACTTTTATATAAATTCATTACGACCGTTTAGACAACATAAGTTGCATTGGAGTCATGTTGAAATACATAGAAAACTGAATTTATGTCCGCAAGAAAGAAGGTTGACAATTTGTTACGCTGAAATCGGTGATAAACATATTAAGCAGTCATCTCCTTCATCTTTAGTAGCTTGGATTTATAGTAACTTAAGATCCCGAATGATGACTTCAACATCTAAGCTCTTAGAAGCATGTTCATCAATATCTTTATTGTGTAGGAAGATGGCAGGTAAGAAACCAACACTTAATTCAACTGGTAGCATATTGCCCTAATAAAACTAATCGTGTGATTAATGCCAATACATGTTGCACCCATTTTTATACCATGTGGAACACCCCGCTCCTGATCTTGAGAGACAAGGTGTTATTCTTTGGCCTTGCCAAAAATGTCTTTCCTAAAAAATCGATCAACACTAAAAACCTTGTTCAAAATTCCTGGAAAAAAAAATATAGAGGGGTGAGTAATGAATTACTCAATGAGGAGATCACTTCTGCCCACTGAGGCTTAAAGCTCTAGCCTAATTAAAGCAAATTTATCTTATACATAGAAAGCAAGCATATACAAGTCGCGTCTTTCAACAAGTACCAAACATGTCAGATTGCCTATAGCAACCAACTTCATACAAAAACTCAACCTTCCTCTAGATGGCTTCAGAGCCACTACAATTCATCTGTTTATTTGCTATGGAAGCGACAGCCCATAGCTAGATACATTTCATAACAAACATCTAAGCATGGAAGCGATAGCCCGTAGCTCGATACATTCCATACTAGCAATCTCTTCATGGAAGCAAAAGCCCATAGCTCGATACATTCCATGTCAATGGTCGATTTATGGAAGCGACAACCTGTAACTCGATACATTCTATGTCAACCCTTTAAGAGATTTTTCTTTACAACATTTAAATACTTTTCTAACTTTTAACTATTCAATCAATATTCTATCTCTCATGAGATAGAACAACACTAATATATTTATATATTTATATATAATACTTCAAGCAACTATCCTATTTTCAAATAGTCACAAAGTCTCTAATATATTAGTTATTACATTTATAATATCTATTTATATTTATTAAATATTATAATAAATAGATAAATGTGCCAAAATTAAACTGGGACTAAAAGACTCACAGATCACGTCCTCACCTTGATGGCCCGTGAACAGATCAAAAGACGCAGGAAAAATATGCTGAAACTCAAATCCTAATCGGAATAGTTATGAACCCTGAAAGTAAGCCAAACAGACACGATCTGAAACAGCAAACAGTTTTGTCGTCTTACCTTAGACTGATCATAACTTTTTTAATATAACTATGATTGATAAGCCGTTTGCAGCTACAGATTCTTGACAGAGAGAAATTTCCAACCCTATAAAAATCATGATCCGAAGATCAATGATGAGAGAGTTATTGCCCCCGAAAAACAGTAGTTTGGACTGATTTCTTTACCACTTGGAGGATGCACTAGGTTATTCAATCAACTTCGGCGATGGAGAAACTTGCTCTGAGGCTCGAGTTTGCAGATAGGGGGAGAGAAAAAGGTTAGACAGCGCTGAGAAAAGGGATTTAAATAGGAGCACACACTAGGTTTTGGAGCTAGGTTGAGATCTTAAGCCTTCCTTATTTTTCTCAACAGATTTTCTCAAACCCAAATTCTTCTCTTACTGGGCTTATGGGCCACAAAATTAAGTTCTCAAAACTCAAGTTTGGGTCTCAAATTTAGGTCTCACATCATGGAAGGTAATATAGAATTCGAGCAAGTCTCTTAAATGGGACACACATTTAGATTCTATATCGGATAATGCAATATGCATGGAGTAATCAATATGAATCGTTCTTGCACTGGCCTATCTATATGTAGATATTTTGAATTAGATTCATCGATCATGAAGGAAAAAACATAGTTTCCGTAAGATAGTTTGAGTAAATGATAGAATGATTGAAATGAATTTTTTGCATGCTATGCGTGAGTGTATATGATTTATATATGTTTGGTACAGTTCTTATAAGAGGTGAAACGTTAATTGTAGCATTAATTATACTAAGTAATGCAGATAAATGTAGTGAGTGGATTCCAAACATCAATTGTAACACATCCATATATCAATAAATTATTGTTAATCAGGTATATTATGTACATCACGAACCGTGTAAGTCAAAAGGAAATATGTAAACATACAAATTTTTGTTATTTGGTTTACACTTCTTGTAAGCATAATCACGTATCAAAAGTTATGAGGTTTTGTGTGGAGTTTAAATGTTAATTTCTCGTTCGTCAGCTAACTAATATTTGCATATTTGTTAAAATATTATTGATCACATGTAAATAACGTGTAAGGGAGTTATACTTGATTATCATAAAACAATGGACAGTTAAACGTTTTCAAATCATTAAAGTCTAAACACACATAATCTATATAGCAACAGTTATGACAGTAACATGGTCATGCCTCTCTATATTCACTGGTTTTATGAATGCTCCTATACTTCACCTGACATGACATTAAATACCAATTGTTACACATATCATTTCACAATAATTTATAATACCAGATGTAATAACATGAAAATTATACCTTCTGATATACCCAAGCCATTGAAGACTTCTTTGTAATGATATTTGTCACTGATGGCTGATCATGGGGAACACTCTTTTGATTCAAAAGTTTTAACCTTCGGACAGAAATTACGTTTGAAGAAGCGACATACAACTGACGGTGACTGAAGACATGACTTGGTAGATATAATGCAACATCTTTAAGAGTCTAACATTGAGTATAACAAACTCGTATAGGGACTTGCTTTCTCCATAGTGTAAATGGGTAAATCGTCACAGTCGTTGACAAGATGATTCTCGAGATTATTACTTTGTTTTCAACATGATTACCTGTTAGTGTTTTGGCCTCGATTACACGCTCTCCAAGATGAGTAATAATCAGCTTGATACCATTGCACTGTCCATCTTTCTGATTAAGGTTCCTTAGAAGCATAATCAGCGCACCTATTTTCAAAGATACTTTGTATTTTGGTATGCCGAGAAACTTTAGAGAGTTCCGAAATTATGTGGTATATAGATCATTCTCATCCTCAACATTTGTACCAACGGTAACATAATCTAAACTGTAGAAAATTTTAAGCTCCCCAGGATTAAAGTTTAAGATGAAGTCATTTACAGTTCCATTTTTGGTGTCAGGATTGCACTTTCATTCAAATAAGACCAACTAGCTCCCGATGTCAAGAGATTATGGTAACATACTTCTACAATTTCTGCTATTGGACGATCCAAATTATAGACTAAAACCTACTCATCTACCAAAATTCCTAGACTACTCGAGACATCATCAGTACACCCATTGATCTCATCTGCAATGCCGTTTTCTACATCCAACACCCACTTTGAAAAATCCTTCTCATCCGCATTTAGCCTTATATTGTGTTTCAACTCAAACACATGACAATCCACAAATGTAACTAGTTGATTGTGGTAAGATCACTATCTTGTCTGCTTTCCCGTTGGATTACAAGTAATTTATGCATAAAATTACCAACTAGGATAACTGTTTTTCCACTCAACGGTTTCCAGGCTGCCTCCTCATCAATCGCAGACATAATATCTTTCAATGAACGATCCAAAGCTTCAAATGTGTGTCGATGTCTCATAGGAGCTTTATCCCATATGATCAAGTCAGTCATTTTCACCATTTTTACTAGAAAAGTACTTTGCTTTATATTAAAAACTGAATCATCAATTGCATTTAATGGTATCTTGAAGTGCGAATGAGCTGTTCTTCCATCTGGTAGAAGTAAAGTTATTATACCCGATGATGCAGAGGGAGAACGACTCGCCGCTCTAAATGTAATCTAGAAAAAATTGTCATGTATAAAAAAAATTTCCCCATCCCTCTAGGCCCATATACAAAAGAGAGTTTACCTTCTTCTTTTTTGATAGAGTAGTATCGTAAACAACATTATGCTTCTCATACTCTTTGGCAACATTGAAATTTCTCTCCTCCTGTAGCAGTGAGTTTATCAGCACTTTGAGAAGTTCTTTATGTTACTTTTAGCATATCAGGAAAATTTTATAGAGATTTTTCATTCTCCAGAATTAATTTCTCAATTTCCAAAAGAGTATATTGTTTGAGTTCTTGATCACTGACAGTAAACTTAGCAAACTGAAATTCTTCCTCAAGGTATATAATATATTGTTAGATAGATGATTCCAACAAAGTCTCCAAAGTTCATATGGTGAACTAACCTCATAGTATAGCAAAAGTGTCAAAAATAGCTTACGCAACTAGATTGCTGCTGCCCATCGGGAAGTCTCTTCCATAACCTCATATCATTCACTATCAGATTCTAATAAACACATTGCATAACATGCATCACGGTATGACTCATGGACAACACCATTAAATGTAAGGATCTCACAGTATCAAATTGGACCTTTTGCATAATTTAATATCATTCAAAGGTAATAGAGGATGCCGAAGCGTGGATGAATATTGTAAACCCTACGAATACTATACCCTTGTTTTTGCCATGACGATATTTTGTCCTATCTCATGCTAAACATAATGATATGGAAACTCCACATAAGTGATAGTGCGTGCAAATATATCTGTTTTGTTTACTTCCATCCAAGAAGTGACATCGTATTATTTATAAGCGGCCAATCAACAACACTCAATTTTCATTGAAAATTAATTATGTTGACCTAATGGAGTCTTAGCCTTTGCATAGAAGATTTTCTAAAGTGAATATGAAATCAAAAGATCCTTTGCATGGCTTTACAGGAAGACAAGTAATGGCATTCAAAATAATTATGAACTTCATAATATTTCTTTAATGAAGATGCCTCCTCGTTACTCGAATAACCATCATTATTCTCAATCTTGAATGTCGCTTTGTCTACTCCTTTTGTTATATATTTCAATAGATATTTAACTTCTTATGATTTTGTACACACCTCGACATTGATATGCATCTTGTATTTCTTTAAAATATCCATATAGTATAGCACAACATATCGATTTTCCAGCATGGTCAAGCTTTTCAATATCTATCTACTTTCATCATCCTTTCCCATGTATATCACATACCATAATTCATTCATGGTAGTCCCTGCAATGAAAGATCTTTAGATATTTTTTAGAACATACTCCATTTTACATACATGGTTGTGATGAACGATCTTTCCGCAAGATCCATGCATCATGTGTTGCTAAACCAAACTATACCCTTCTGAATCCACCTCCTTATTTAGTATCTCTGCAGATATAAAACTATCAATTTTGGATAGGAATAAGTTCTTGTAATCATCCCCAAGCCACAACATTATGTGAGCATGCGGTAAGCCAAGTTTCTGAAACTTGATAGTGTAAGCAATTGCAAAGTAAAACATAGTTTTTTAAGTTATAACATTGTTTAAAATAGTCTCTACAATTAATAGATATAAACCTAAACAAATCAAATGCATACCAACTCTTGGAGACTCAATAGCTCTCCTTGTTCTATATCACTTAACTGTGATGCTAACTATAACTTGACAACTCGGGATTTAATATATGGTGTATCATTAGCCGTGAGGTTTCCAGCGATTTTTAGATATTCAGATAGTTCATCCCAACTCTGATTACAGATCATTGTGATAAATGGATCTGGATTTCCATACCATCTACAAAGAGCCATGACATCATGATAGTTTTCAGCCACTTGTGCCCCTCTAATGAATGTTAATGGAAGAATAACATGTTTACCAAGTGTCTTTGGATCCATATTGCCCTTATCAACAACATCACATATGTTATTGTAAATCTTATATCGTACTTTTCTGATTTTCTTAGAAAACAAGGTCATTCATGTTCAATTACTGTGTAAGGATCTACAACATATTGGTGGAAAAGAAAACCACTTCTCGTCAATGTCATACTCTCTACCAGCCTCGTGATTTTGGTAAAAATAAAACTCATGTAAACTCACAAATGATCTTTTAATGGACTTGTGTTTCCATATCTAAATTTGGACTTTGGTCATGATAACCAGTTTCTCCATAAAAGAACAACAACGAGTACTCCAAACTCAATAGCACATGATGATTTTCAATGATAATATATAGTGCTTAGGAACGTGGAAAACCAACAATGTCACGCTCACATGTCCTTGCAGAGAAGACACCAACAGTCCTACAATTTTATCACAGCTAGGTAAATTATACAGAAACGCAAATCGAGACTATCCAACTATTTGGATCGTAAATTTGGGTACACCTCTTTCGTGTATATCTTTGGTTCTCCAAAACGTCTTAAGCAATTCGTTATGACTACAACCATATCAATAATATGAGCCGTGATGCCAAGATCAAGTTTATCTAAGTTAGCATTCCTTAACATATTATTCAAAAGATTACGTAGCTCGTTTGATGTATTAAAAATATAGAGTTGCAAATAGCGACGGGGTTCTCCATCCTTACGGAGCAATGACCCAATTTTTTGGTAGTTTCCACCATGTATTCTAAACATGAAAGGACCTAGGAAACGAGATAGGTAAGGATCAATTTTAGTATCTGTTGATGTGCAAACGAGAAGTGAATTAAAAATACTAATACTTTTTCTGAAATGTTCATACATAGCAAGCAAGTAATCAATTAGTAGAGGTGGTGTAGACACCCTTGGTAATTTAATTATTCTACACTTACAGCAATAACATACCTGAAAATCTAATATTCTGGGTAATTTCTCCTCTAAATACAATTGCACCACATTTTGAACATTGGAGAAGCTAGAAAACATTAAGAATTGTAATATATATATATATATATATAATTAGTATTCTTTTAGTACAACACAAATAATGGTAAGGAATAATACTTATACATAGAACTAACCTTTTTGGTTATACTCGATTTCTTGGTGATCTTAGATTTAGCTACAATGTGTGAACTACTCGATGATGCGAGTGTTGGAAAACATAAATTTAAAACAGTAATATGAGATATCTCATATTGTACAGTTCACATATACTTCTAAACTTATAACTCCATAGCATGTCGCTAACTTATATAAACATTATGAAAGATAAACACATAAACTTCTCCTCAAAAAATATATTAGTTACAAAACTCTAAACTAACGCAGTAATTTAAGCACCTAAAATTAATTTCAAGTATTAGACATGCTATTACATGGCTAAGTTACTCGCGTGAACTTATTTCGCACATGGTATAATAGAAGAAAAAATAGAGAACAAAACATCGTGAACAACATAGCCAATAAATGATGATCGAGATAACATAAAATCAAGATGAACATTTGACATTCTACTGTGTGGATTATAACATTGATAGTCTAAGTATGTTAGGTTTGCATTAAATTAATTATAATAAATGAGAAGAATTTCAGACGCATAACCACTACTTTGAGTCCGTAAAAATTAAGATAATTCATACCAAACAAGAAAAAGGTACTGAAAATGGCATCCTTACCAAATGAAATCTTAGTAGAGGTGGCCAGAAGATTAGGGCAAATATGGTTTATGAGAACTTGAACTTCTCTTACAAACCGGTCGAGAAGGCAGGGATGTAGCTTATGAGCACACCATTTTAAAGGAAGTAAATGTGGAGGAATTCATCTACTCAACTTCTTCACCTAATCAAGGTAGTATTTACATGCATTTTTTGAGAGATGATTCCATGCAGGGAATATAACAGCTCATTATATGGAAGGACTAAGACTTGCTGATCAGATTATAGTCTCAATATGATGCATAGTGCTGAAAAGTAGTTTAACTTTGTATAATTTGCAGTTGGTGTGTTCTTTATATGCTGAAGACACTGTAAGGAAGGTATGTGAACTTTAGCATTACTAAGAAAATATACATGTTGTCTTATCTAGTGCTCCAAATATGAGAAACATTTATTGAACAAATATTTGATATCGAACCTCCACTGGTTAGAAATTACCAAAGGACGTTCAACTATCCAATCAAAAATATTTTCAAATGTATTTCATATTCATGTAACCGTCAAGGTGTTTGTTTTAATTGTTTTGCTTTTTGTTTCTCCGACAGAGTTTGTGAGTTCAGCTAAGAATATGGGCAATGATGTATTTATTAGTTTTTTTTACTTTGCTGTAAAATGAACCTTGGTAATATATTATGTAAAACATTCATTGATTTGTCCTCATATGTCATTTATTATGACGCTTATGTTGTGAAGTGATTTTATGATGCTTAATAAGTATATTAGAGCATCTCCATCCAAGGGTTCTTGGTGGATTGCTCACTAATAAAATAATAAAGTAATATCAAATAAACAAAATATTAATATATATGAATAATTTAGTGAGCATCAATATTTATTTGAAAAACTATGAGACTTTATTGAAAAATTCTAAAATTGGACACAAGTCTCTGTTAGATTATTTGAATACTTTTTTAGATACTCAAATAACCGCTAGTTTATATTGTTAAATAAATATTTTATATGATATATTTTGAAAATTTGATTTAGTCAGAGACTATAAAATTAAACTATCTATCTATCAAGTTTCATTAGACTAGTTACAATGGACATGTTTAATAATTTATTTAACAGTTGAATCTCCACAATGGAGGTGTTGAATTAAACACAAGCTAATTTGGCAATTTAGGTAGTTGAATAAATTCAACTATGTTAAATCAAATAAAAAGGAATAAAAGAAGAGGTGGTTGGCCAACAAGACTTAGAGAGGTGAGAGAAATTTTATACGGACACATGTCCATTTTCTATTTGTTCATGTGGGTTTTGTAGATCCTATTTAATTCAAAAATTTTAAATTAAAATTTTTTTGTTTTCATAATTATTATTAAAAAAAATTATATTGAAATTCATCAATTTTTATTATCAATGAATAGAGATATGTTTCATTTGATTTGGACACATAAAAAAATTCAATTCCATCTTATAACTTTTCTACTATCATTCTAAATTGGGAAAAATGTAAATCTAACATTGAACTTACCGAAAATGGTTGGTTTAACATTGAAATTTGGATATGGTTGATTAAACCTTCAATTTTTATTGATTTTTGAAAAACTCCTCAATTTACGTTTATTTGGAAAATTGAACCTTCGTTAATCCCAAATCGAAATTGTCTCTGAAACTGAAAGTAAAATTAGTTTTTAGAAGTTGGATTCACTTCTTATCTTCGTTCTAAAGAGACTTTAAACTTGATTTTTTTTCAAGAATGAGCTTTAATTAGTCGGTTTGAAATATTGTTTTCCATACTTTAAACCGACAAATTTGAACTCATTTTTGAAAAGAATGAGAAAATCAAGCTTATGGGTTCTTCATGACGAAGATAAGAAGTGAATCGAACTTCCAAAAACCAAATTTGCTTTTGATTTCAGAGATAATTTTTATTTGGGATTAACGACAGGTTCAATTTGACGAATCAACGCAAAGTTGAAGATTTTTTCAAAAGTCAACAAAAAAATTGAAAGTTTAATCAACCACATCCAAAGTTCAATGTTAACAACCATTTTCGGTGAGTTGAATGTTAAATTGACATCTTTCCCATTCTAATTTTTTTACATATAAACATATTGCAATTTAAGACTTTTTGTAATATTTTTTGTTTTAATAAAAATATTTTTGATTTATTATATTATTATTTAAAATTGTTGAATTTTATTAAATAGTTTATTGTAGTGATATAAAATTAAAAATGTGTTGAATAATTAGATGGAAGAGAGAGAAGACGGTGTGGTGTGATAAAAGAGAAAGATGATGGTGTTAAATCTCAAAACTATTGTCGACAGCCGCCTTATGCATAAGTTTAAATAATTTAATATTATATTATTAGTATTTTTAGTTAAAAATAAAAATAAATTATTAATTTTATATTAGTGAAATACGCATGTCGATTTTTTTACCAATGAAGGTAAAAATCAAACATAAGTTTCATAAAGTGTATTAAATTTTTTAGTATTTTAATGATAAAAAACTCAATGTGTTTCTCAACCAATTGAGATGCTCTTACTTTTTTTTTTGGTTCAAAGATGCTCTTACTTTATTATCATATTTCTGTTGTGAAAGATTTTTACATTATCCACATATACACAATAACGTTTTCATAATACACACAATATTTTAACGCTATCTAAACCTTGGAAACTATTTCATTATTATAACTTTGTACACTAAAAAATTATTATTTTGAGTCTCTTAATAATAAAAAAGTGTTACTTTAATATAATATATTTTTGTAATTAAATTTTTATTCTAAAAAAAAAATAAGCTAATGATAGAAAGCCAAATAGAAGAAGAGTCTCTTGTTATAGTGTAACACCCCGCTCCTGCTCTTGAGAGACAAGGTGTTATTCTTTGGCCTTTGCCAAAAATACCTTTTTTTTTGAAAATTCGATCGACACCAAAAGCTTGTTCAAAATTCCTGAAAAAGAGAAAATAAAGAGGGGTGAGTAATGAATTACTCAGTGAGGAGATCACTTCCGCCCACTGAGACTTAAAGTTCTAGCCTAATTAAAGCAAATCTATCCTAACACGGAAAGCAAACATATACAACTCGTATTTTTCAACAAGTTGTATCAAACATGTCAGTCCGTCCTAGCAGCCAACTCTACACATAATAGCCTACCACCCTCTAGATGGTTCAAGGCACTTGTTTGGGAGACCACGGCCCAGAGCTCGATCCTCCCTAGCTCGTCAACGGTTTTTGGGCTGAAGCGTTCCCCTTGGTCCACTTCAGACCATCTGTCTCTTTTCTGCAGGAATGCCGGCCCGTAGCCAAAGTTGAATTCTGCGTCACCACTCTTTAAGAAACAACTCAACATACTCTAAATATTCTTCCTTTTTACTTTACTAACTCAAAATGTTAATTACTCTCAACCATATATTATATCACAAATATCATTAATATTCAAATATATTTAATTATTATATAATATATTCAGACAACTATCCTAATAACAAGCAATCACAGAATTTCTAATATTAATAATATAATAAATATTATTATTTATCAACTTATTTATATTTATAAAATATTTATTTTTACACTTATACTTATATTTCTATTTATACTTAATAAGTTACTATAATAATTATTTTATTAATAGAATATATTAACTTTAATTAAACTAAAACTGAAAGTCTCGCAGATCACGTTCTCAACTTGATTGGCCGGTGCACAGATCGGAAATTGAGGTAAAAAGGTAAAACTAATCACAACCTGCAGATAACTTCTTGCACAAGCAAGACATCCAGATTTGGGTTCTTGAGACAGAAAACAGAGGATACTTGCGTCGAAAGCTACATTATTTCCAAACAAATGTTACATAAATCTGAAGGTTTGTCTGACGGATTGCCTTCTTGGGTGTGTTCTCTCACCAAAACAAGTTCGATCTAACACTCTACTACTCAGTTCTAATCAAAAATCGATCCTAAACAAACCAGAATGAACACAGCTTGAAAACAGAATTCAGAATTTCCTAAGTCTGAAACTGAAATCAATTTTGATGCTTTACCTTAATCTGCTCGTATCTCCTTGAATATAACTCATATCGTCAATCCGATTGCAGCTACGGATTCTTGAAAGTCAGATCTTTACACCCCTATAAAGATCACGATCAGAAGTTCAGTAACCGATTAGTTATGAATCTCGAAAGTTAGCAACATGGACTCGTTTCTGAAACAGTGACCAGTTTTGGCGTCTTACCTTAGATCGATCGTAACTTCTTCGATAGAACTCTGATCGATAAGCGGTTTGTGGCTGCCGAGAGAGATCTTTCCATCCATATGAAAATTACGAAAACCCATTCAGTGAGTACAGAGATATGGACCCCGAAATTTAGGCTAACAGATTGATTTCCTTACTAGTTGCAGGTCTGATTGATGTCTCTACAGGTTTCGAGAGTAACAAATTGGGGTTTGAGATTTCGACTTCACAGAGAGGAAAAGGTAAAGAGATGAATCGGCGCTGAGATTAGTCAGTTATATAGGAGGCATGACATGATTTTAGGGTTAGGTTACAAACCTTTATTTTCTCCAACAAATCCTCTTTTTTATTCAAAATTTGAATATTCTCTCCATGCTGGGCCTTATGTGCCACGAAATTGAGTTTTCAAAACTCAAGTTTTGGATCTCAAGTTTGGGTCTCACATATAGTCTCTTATCAAGGGGTTCTTAAGGGTTTTTAGATTATTTTATTATGAATAAACTTAAAAACCCTTATAAAAGTTTCTTATTTAAAAGATTATCTTAATGAGTCTCTTAGATTATTTATTATTAAAAAGCTTATTCTCTTTCGTCATTTTACTTTCTCTCCTCTTTTATACTCTTTCTCATCTTTTTTACTCTCTCTCATCTTTTCACTCTCTCTCATCTTTTTACTCTCTCTCCTCTTTTTTACTCTCTTTCCTCTTTTTACCCTCTTTTTTTTTACTATCTCTTCTCTTTTTCACTCTCTCTCCTCTTTTTTACTCTCTCACCTCTTTTTACCCTTTCTCCTTTTTTACTCTCTCTCCTCTTTTTCACTGTCTCTCCTCTTTCTTACTCTCCCTCCTCTTATACCATTTCTCATTTTTTACTCTCACCTCTTTTTTACTCTCTCTCCTCTTTTTTAGTCTCTCTCATCTTTTGACTCTTTCTCCGTTTTTTACTCTTTCTCCTCTATTTAGTCTCTCTCATCTTTTTAGTCTCTCTCCTCTTTTTTAGTCTCTCCCCTCTTTTTCACTCTCTCTCCTCTTTTTTATTCTCTCTCATCTTTTGAATCTTTTTCCTCTTTTTTACTCTGTCTCATCTTTGTAATCTCTCTCCTCTTTTTAGTCTCTCTCATCTTTTTAGTTTCTCTCCTCATCTTTTCACTCTCTCCTCTTTTTTACTCTCTCCTCTTTTTTACTCTCTCTCCTCTTTTATCCTCTCTCCTTTTTACTCTCTCTCATCTTTTGACTCTTTCTCCTCTTTTTTATTCTCTCTCATCTTTTTACTCTCTCTCATTTTTTTGTTCTTAAGAACCTCACTTTAAGAACTCCCCATTAATCCTACATAAAAATTATCCACAAAAATACAGCTTTTAACTCTAAGAACCCCACTTTAAGATACCCCCAATAATGTTGCTCTTAAGTCTTTTGTTTAAGAGACTCATCTCCTTCTCTTACTTCCATTTTCATTACTTTTTAATTTTTTATTCTTAATAGACTCCTCTAAAAACCTCCATTAGAGGTGGTCTAAAATATGGGTTTTTTAAATAGATACGGGAGTAGAAAGCAGTGTTTTCTTAATATGTGTAAAATTTCTATAACATCAACTAAAACTAAACAGAGAAAGTATATACCAATTTCTTTTATATTTAAAGCTTAAAATTAATTGTTTGTATCTCAAACCATACAAATGTGTTGAGGACAGGTGACCCTGTGGTATTGGCCCCTTTAGAAATCCACAGGTATCAGGGTTCGATTCCTCCCTGATGCAAAGAGAAGAAAAATAAGTAATTTTATAATATGAGTTGTGGTTATGGATCAGACTTTATCGATCCAATTATAATAAAATTGAGAAAAAAGAAAAAAAAACATACTAATGTAGTGGTTCACAAAAATATTTGAATTGCAATTGTCTACTTTATTAATAAATGACTTGCGTAAGTTTTCAAATATTGCATTTATCAAAACTTAAATATGTACTCTTTTTGTTTCTTAAAGAGTGTCATTCTATGTTTTTTCACACATCTTCAGAAAAAATATTAAAAGTTTTTTATATCCCTCATTATTATGGGTAATAATTAGTTATATTTCATGTATTTAATTTGGTTGAAGGGTAAAACTAGAACTATTTTTAAAAAGTTGCATTAGAAATATAAAATGACACTCTTTGAATTACTACTTTTTGTTGCTAGAATGACACTCTTTAAGAAACAGAAGGAGTATAATATGTAGGTTTAGTAAATTGATTCCCACAACATTAATTATCCAAAAAAAAAATGGAGGGAATGACTCAACTGGGTTATGTTGGTCATGCTTTCCAGATTCAGTGGAATGAGGATATATGGGAGTACGAAGCGTCAACCGAAGTCTTTTTGCACTCCACTAAGAGATTGAAACTGTTTTTTGGGCAATGGAGTCTCTACTGACGCTTCAAATCACAGAGGTGGAGATTTTGACGGATTATGAGATGGTACTGAAGATTTTTGACCATCCGGAAGATTGGCCAGCTTTTCTTCCCTACCAGGAGGAGTTCTTGAGGTTAAACTCATTTTTTCACCACTTATCCCTTGTTGTTATTCCCAGATCATTGAATCATAAAGTTGATTCCCTTGCTCGCGACATTAGAGAGAATGCTTCCTAATTCTTTGATGTAACCTTTGTGGTTGACTATTGTTATCGTTTCTTAATATATATGCCGTTAACAAAAAAAAATCATATGATTTATGATTTTACCAACTGTCCTTTTGATTGAAATTCTCAA
This sequence comes from Lepidium aucheri, assembly GCA_900406435.1. Taxonomy (NCBI): domain Eukaryota; kingdom Viridiplantae; phylum Streptophyta; class Magnoliopsida; order Brassicales; family Brassicaceae; genus Lepidium; species Lepidium aucheri. The sequence continues at coordinate 74,504 of OVBA01000059.1, read as the reverse complement.
AATCGATGCGTGATTCACACTTTTGTACTTTGCAGAATATACACTCAAACGAACTTCAAAATACAGAATTATGCAACATAAAGCATATTAAGATTCTTACATTAAATGTCAACATCATTTCAAAATCTAACATTACAACTAAGTATTGATTACTCAGCATATACAATAAGACTAGTTTTTCTGAATGTCAATTAAACTTATAAATAGTGAATAATTCAAAACTGTATAATAAATTTGAATAATGAATTTCATAGTTGTATAAATTCATATGCAAATCTAGAAGTCATATACGAAAAAAAGCCATACATGATAAGATTATCCATTACATGAATTGTTAAGCTCATAACTTACCAAAGAAAAAATGCCAATATTGTTAAGCTCACCATTGATGCCGCAATAGTGATTTTATTTAGAAAATGAAGTACCGCAATAGTGATTTTATTTATAAATTTGGATCAGGTCCAAATTCCAACTTCTAGTACATTCCTGTAATTTGGATTGCTACCGTTCCTTTATATATTTAACTATTATAGAACGTTCCTATATATAGTAGTATGGTGGGATCTACACAAATCAAAATACTTAGACACATATCAATCCCATTTATGTGATGAGTCATTGGCAAATGTCAAATGACTTTCATCACAAATAGATATACTTGTTTTAGTTAATATTTCAATATTTATAATCATAATTATTTATTTGGGTATTGAATTTTGTAGCCTAGATGACAAAGTTAATGACTTTAGCATTATGGGTTTGATCCTTCCCACTACAGGTGAAAATTTTTAAAGTGATTTTGTTTTGTCATAACTGGATCGATAACCGCTGTGTTTAGTGACTGATCTAAGATGGATTCTAGTTTACTTTAGTTTTTACGGTGAAACCGATTAAGACTAATTCCAAGAACTTCGGCTTACATTCCTACATGATATTTACACATCACATTGTCCAATTAGGCGGGATTATCAATGCTGTTTGACGGTTTCTATTATGACACATTGAAGTATACATAATAGAGGTATTTATGCGGTATTACAATAAGTTTTGATTTGAGCTTTGGGAACAAAAATATTTTCTTCTTGTTCATATAATCTACATATAATAGGTATCAATTGCATTCATTAACAGTATAGTGTTGAATAATTTTTAATTTCGTCAATTTTGCTAACCCGTTAATTTTCGGGACTTTGTAAAATAGAACTAAATGAAAATAAGTTATATATATTAGTTCCGTGTATAATGTTTGATATAGTCCAATAGCCCAGTGGTTATTAAACTACCACAAAAGCCCAACAACACAAGCTCACGGGTTCCAAAACCTCGTGGCCTTTTTTTTTACTTTAGCGACTGATATAAGATTGATGCATAATTCAGTCGCAGACTAGTCGCTTTGTTTAGTGACTGATGTGAGAATGATTTTTGTTTACTTCAGTTTTCAAGGTGAAACCGAATAAGACTAATTCCAAGAACTTCAGCTAACATTCCTACATGGTGTTTACACATTATATTGTCCAATTAGGCGGGATTATCAATGATGTTTGACAGTTTCAATTACAACACACTAAATTATACGTAATATAGATCCTTATGCGGTATTATAATAAGTTTCGAACTTGAGCTTCGAAAACAAAGATATTTTCTTCTCGTTCATATAATCAACATATAATAGGTAATCAATTGCATTCATTAAAAATATAGTGTTTAAATGTTTTTAATTTTGTCAGTTTTGCTAACCAGATAATTTTTGGGATTTTCGTAAAACCGAACTAAATGTAAATACATTATATATATCAGTCCTCGTATAAATTATTAGAAAGATTCCAATAGCCCAGTGGTTATTGGACTACCACAAAAGCCCAACAACACAAGGTCGTGGGTCTGAAACCCCGAGGGCATTTTTTGTTATTTTAGCGACTGATCTGAGACTGAATTATGCATCAGTCTAAGATAAATCGCTATATTTAGTGACTGATCTTAGACTGATTCTGGTTTACTTTGGTTTTCACAGTGAAACCGAATAAGGATAATTACGAGAACTTCGCCTTACATTCCTACATGATGTTTACACATCACATTGTCTAATTATGCGGGATAATCAATGTTGTTTGGCGGTTTCTATTACAACACATTGAAGTATACGTAATAGAGGTCCTTATGCGGTATTACAATAAGTTTTGATTTGAGCTTCGGAAACAAAAATATTTTTTTCTTGTTCATGTAATCTACATATAATAGGTACTCACTTGCACTCATTAACAATATAGTGTTGAAATATTTTTAATTTCATCAATTTTGCTAACCCGTTAATTTTTGGGATTTTCGTAAAACCAAACTAAACGTAAATATATTATATATATTAGTCCCCGTATAAATTGTTAAAAAGAGTCCAATAGTTTAATAGTTATTGGACTACCAGAAAAGCCCAACAACACAAGGTCACGGGTTGGAAACGTAGTGGCCTTTTTTTTACTTTAAAGACTAATATGAGACTGAATTAAGCATCAGTCGCAACGGTTAGTATCTGAGACTGATGGCTAATTCCGTCGCAGATCTATAGCTTTATTTAGTGAGTGATCTAAGACTGATTCTGGTATACTTCGGTTTTCAAGTTGAAACCGAATAAGACTAATTTTGAGAACTTCAGCTTACATTCCTACATGATGTTTACATATCATATTGTCCAATTAGGTGGGATTTTCAACGATATTTGACGGTTTCTATTACAACACATTGAAGTATACGTAATCTTAGACTGATTCTGGTTTACTTCAGTTTGCATAGTGACACAAAATAAAACTAATTCCGAGAACTTCGGCTTACATTCCTACATGATGTTTACACATCATATTGTCCAACTAGGTGTGATTATAAACGATGTTTGACGATTTCTATTACAACACATTGAGGTATACGTAATATAGGTCCTTATGAGGTATTACAATAAGTTTTGATTTGAGCTTCGGGAACAAAAATATTTTCTTCGCGTACATAAAATCTACATATAATAGGTACTAAATTCAATTCACTAATAATATAGTGTTGAAATGTTTTTAATTTCGTCAATTTTGCTAACCCGTTTATTTTTGGGATTTTTGTAAAATTGAATATATATAAGTCCCTGTATAAAATTTTTTAAAGAATCCAATAGCCCAGTGGTTATTGGCCTACCACAAAAGCCCAATGACACAAGGTCATGGGTTTGAAACTCTGTGGCCTTATTTTTTTACTTTAGAGACTGGTCTGAGACTTAATTAAGCATATGTCGCAGATCACTCACTGCGGTTAGCGACTTATCTGAGACTGATGGCTAATTCAGTAGCAGATCAGTCGTTGTGTTTAGTGACTGATCTGAGACTGATTATGGTTTACTTCAGTTTGCATAGTGACACAAAATAAAACTAATTCCGAGAACTTCGGCTTACATTCCTACATGATGTTTACACATCATATTGTCCAACTAGGTGTGATTATAAACAATGTTTGACGATTTCTATTACAACACATTGAGGTATACGTAACAGAGGTCCTTATGAGGTATTACAATAAGTTTTGATTTGATCTTCGGGAACAAAAATATTTTCTTCGCGTACATATAATCTACATATAATAGGTACTCAATTGCATTCACTAATAATATAGTGTTGAAATGTTTTTAATTTTGTCAATTTTTCTAACCCATTAATATTCGGGTTTTTTTATAAAACCGAACTAAATCCAAACACGTTATATATATTAGTCCCTATGTATAATGTTCGATATTGTCCAATAACCACTAGATTATTGGACTACCACAAAAGCCCAACAACACAAGGTCACGAGTTCCAAACCCTCTGGGCCTTTTTTTTTAATTTGGCGATTTATCTGAGACTGAATTAAGAATCAGTCGCAGATCAGTTGCTCTGTTTAGCGACTGATCTGAGACTGATGCCTAATTCAGTCGCAGATCAGTTGCAATGTTTAGTGACTCATGTGAGACTGACTCCGGTTTACTTTGGCTTTCACGGTGAAACAGAAAAAGACTAATTCTGATTACTTTGGCTTACATTCCTACATTATGTTTACACATCATATTTTCCAATTAGGCGGGATTATCAACGTTGTTTGACGGTTTCTATCACAACACATTGAAGTATACGTAATAGAGGTCTTTATGCGGTATTACAATAAGTTTTGATTTGAGCTTCGGGACCAAAAATAGGTACTCAATTGCATTCATTAACAATAGAGTATTGAAATGTTTTTAATTTTGTCAGTTTTGCTACCACGTTAATTTTCAGAATTTTTATAAAACCAAACTAAATGAAAATATATTATATATATTAGGCCTTGTATAAAATTTTCAAAAGATTCCAATAGCCCAGTGGTTATTTGACTACCACAAAAGCCCAACAAAGCAAGGTCACGATTTAAAACCCCGTGGCCCTTGTTTTTTTACTTTAGCGACTGATCTATGATTTAATTAGGCATCAGTCTGAGATAAGTCGCTAAGACTACTTCTGGTTTACTTTGGTTTTCACGGTGAAACCGAATAAGACTAATTCTGAGAACTTCGGCTTATATTCCTACATGATGTTTGCACATCATATTGTCCAATTAGGTGGGATTATCAATGTTGTTTGACGGTTTCTATTACAACACATTGAAGTATACGTAATAGAGGTCCTTATGCGATATTATAATAAGTTTTGATTTGAGCTTCGGGAACAAAAGTGTTTTCTTCTCTTTCATATAATCTACATATAATAGGTACTCAATTGCATTCATTAACAATATAGTGTTGAAATGTTTTTAATTTCGTCAATTTTTGCTAACCAGTTGATTTTCGAGATTTTTGTAAAACCAAATTAAACGCAAATACATTATATATATTAGTCCCTGTATTAAATTTTTGAAAGAGTCCAATATCCTAGAGATTATTGGCCTACCACAAAAGCCCAACAAAGCAGGGTCACGGGTTCAAAATCATGTGGCCCTTATTTTTTAACTTTAGCGACTGATCTACGATTTAATTAGGCTTCAGTCTCAGATCAGTCGCTAAGACTAATTCTGGTTTACTTCGGTTTTCATGGTGAAACCGAATAAGACTAATTCTGAGAACTTTGGCTTATATTCCTACATGATGTTTACACATCATATTGTCCAATTAGGCGTGATTATCAACGATGTTTGACGGTTTCTATTACAACACATTGAAGTATATGTAATACAGGTCCTTATGCGGTATTACAATAAGTTTTGATTTGAGCTTCGGGAACAAAAGTATTTTCTTCTCTTTCATATAATCTACATATAATAGGTACTCAATTGCATTCATTAACAATATAGTGTTGAAATGTTTTTAATTTTGTCAATTTTGCTAACCTGTTGATTTTCAAGATTTTTGTAAAACCAAATTAAACGCAAATACATTATATATATATATATATATATATTACTCCCTGTATTAAATTTTTGAAAGAGTCCAATAGCCCAGAGATTATTGGCCTACCACAAAAGCCCAACAACGCAAGGTCACAGGTTCAAAATCATGTGGCCCTTTTTTTTTACTTTAGCGACTGATCTACGACTTAATTAGGCTTCAGTCTCATATCAGTCGCTAAGACTAATTCTGGTTTACTTCGGTTTTCACGGTGAAACCAAATAAGAATAATTCTGAGAACTTCGGCTTATATTCCTACATGATGTTTACACATCATATTGTCCAATTAGGCGGGATTATCAACGATGTTTGACGGTTTCTATTACAACATATTGAAGTAGACGTAATATAGGTCCTTATGTGATATTACAATAATTTTCGATTTGACCTTCGGAAACAAAAATATTTTTTTTCGTTCATGTAATCTACATATAATAGGTATTCAGTTGCATTCATTAACAATATAGTGTTGAAATGTTTTTAATTTTGTCAATTTTGCTAGCCCGTTAAATTTTGCAGATTTTCGTAAAACTGAACTAAACGCAAATACGTTATATATAATTATCTTCGTGTATAATGTTTGATATAGTCCAATAGCTCAGTGGTTATTGTACTACCACAAAAGCCAACCAGCACAAGGTCACAGGTTTGAAACCGCGTGGCCCCTGACTAGTTGCTGTGTTTAGTGACTCATCTGAGACTGATTCTGGTTTACTTCAGTTTCCACGGTGAAACCGAATAAGACTAATTTCGAGAACTTCAGCTTACATTCCTACATGATGTTTACACATCATATTTTCCAATTAGGTGGTTTATCAACAATGTTTGACGGTTTCTATTACAACACATTGAAGTATATGTAATATAGATCCTTATGCGGTATTACAATAACCTTCGATTTGAGCTTCGAAAACAAAAATATTCTCTTCTCGTTCATATAATCTACGTATAATAGATACTCAATTGCATTCATTAACAATATAGTGTTGACATTTTTTTAATTTCATAAATTTTGCTAACCCGTTAATTTTTGGGATTTTCGTAAAATCGAACTAAACGCAAATACGTTATATATATTAGTCCCCATGTAAAATATTTGAAAGAGTCCAATAGCTTACTGGTTATTGGACTACCACAAAGGCCTAACAACACAGGCTCACGGGTTTATTAGTCTTAGCGACAGATCTGAGGCTGATACCTAAGTCAGTCGCGGATCAGTCGATGTGTTTAATGAGAGATCTAAGACTGATTCTGGTTTACTTCGGTTTTCACGGTGAAACCGAATAAGATTAATTCTGAGAACATCAGCTTACATTCCTACATGATGTTTACACATCATATTATCCAATTAGGTGGGATTATCAATGTTTTTTAAACGTTTCTATTACAACACATTGAAGTATAGGTAATAGAGGTCTTTGTGATGTATTACAATAAGTTTTGATTTGAGCTTCGGGAACAAAAATAATTTCTTCTCGTTCTTATAATCTACATATAATAAGTACTATATTTCATTCATTAACAATATAGTGTTGAAATATTATTAATTTTATCAATTTTGCGAACCCGTTAATTTTTCAGGATTTTTGTAAAACTGAACTTAACGTAAATACGTTATATATATTAGTCCCCATAAAAAATTGTTAAAAGAGTCCAGTAGCCCAGTGGTTATTAGACTACCATTGAATCTCAACAACGCAAGGTCATGGGTTCAAAACCTGTTGCCCCTTTTTTTTTACTTTAGCGACAACGACTGATTCTAGTTTACTTCAGTTTTCATGGTGAAACCAAGTAAGACTAATTCCTAGAACTTCAACTTATATTCCTACATGATGTTTACACATCTAATTGTCCATTTAGGCCGGATTATCAATTATGTTTGACAGTTTCTATTACAACACATTGAAGTATACGTAATAGAGGTCCTTATGCGGTATTACAATAAATCTCGTTTTGAGCTTTGAAAATAAATATTTTCTTCTCTACATATAATAGGTACTGAATTGTATTCATTAGCAATATAGTGTTGAAATGTTTTTAATTTCGTCAATTTTCCTAACCCGTTAATTTTTAGGCTTTTTGTAAAACCGAACTAAACGCAAATATGTTATATATATTAGTCTCTGTGTATAATGTTCGAGATAGTCCAATAGCGCAGTGGTGACAGGACTACCACAAAAGCCCAACAACACAGGGTTATGACTGATCTGAGAGTGAATTAAGCATCAGTTGCAGATCGGTCGCTGTGTTTAGCGACTAATCTGAAACTAATGCCTAATTTATTCACAGACTAGTCGCTGTGTTTAGTGACTCATCTGAGACTGATTCTGGTTTACTTTGGTTTTCATGCTGAAACCGAATAAGACAAATTCCAAGAACTTGAGCTTATATTCCGACATCATGTTTACACATCATATTTTCTAATTAGGCGGGATTATCAACGATGTTTGACGGTTTCTATTAAAACACATTGAACTATACATAATAGAGGTTCTTATGCGGTATTACAATAAGTTTTGAATTGAGCTTCCAAAACAAAAATATTTTCTTCTCGTTCATATAATCTACATATAATAGGTTCTCAATTGCATTCATTAATTATATAGTTTTGAAATATTTTTAATTTTGTCAATATTGTTAACCCGTTAGATTTTCGGATTTTTATAAAACCAAGCTAAACGCAAATACGTTATATATAATAGTCCCTGTGTAAAATGTTTGAAAGAGTCCAATAGGTCCGTGGATATTGGACTACCACAAAAGCTCTACAACACATGGTCACGTGATCGAAACCCCTTTACAGTTGTTTCTTTTTCCTTTTTTACTTTTGCGACTGAATTAAGCATCAGTCGTTGTGATTTTACCACCAAATTTTTCGTGAATCAAATTTTTCACGCGGGTATAATTGGGTAAAAATGGAGTGATTGATTTGTGACTGTATTTAATTTTGAGACTGATTTTTCAGTCTCAACGTATAGATATCATTATAACTCCTTCTTCTTCTTCGACGGATCTACTTCTTCTTCTCTCTCAATTTTTTTCGTGAATCCACTTTTTAACACCCAAATCTTTTGTTTTTTATCTAAATCAATGCCAAATCTATGTCTCAAAGAAGTGGAGGCCCTTCGTCATCTTCTCTGGCAACTCCAGGGAGCTCGGTGACGAGGCTACCGGTGGTTCAGCCTCACGCCGGTGGGTTGTCGCCTCCAAATCCCTCTCAATCATGGAACAATGACTCTCCAAATTTTCAACCCATGGATAAAGGTTTTTCTTCTCAACAAGGCTTTGAACCTCTTCAATTCATTCTTGATGACCTCCTTAATTACTCAGATCGAGAAAGAAATCTTCCTAAGTAGATCCATTTCCCCAACTGAAAACCATTTGGTAAAAAAAAATTCTTCATTTTTTTCCGATTTTCAAGATGTTATAGGTTAAATTAGTATAGATTTGGTTAAATTATGTGGTACATTAGGTAGATGGAATTTTAAGATTTGGAATTTGGAATTTAGGTGTGTTTATAAGGATTTTTTTTATTTATATTAGACCTTTATTGAATTTACAATCTATTTATATATGGTTATGAATTCTTATAATTGTTACTGTGTTTTTATGAATTTTTTTTGAAGGTTATACGAAGTTATAAAAAAAATTAATCAATTTTTGGAATTTATTTTGAATTTTATTGAATTTACAATCTATTTATTATGATGTTGTTTTGAATTGTTTTTATTAGAATTGTGTCTTTTATGAATTTTGGTAGAAATTTATTATTTTTTATAGGTTTTTATGAATTTATATAAATTAAATTTTTGTGAATTAGTATGAATTTTATTGAATTATTATGTATTTTTTAAGTTTTTATTGAATTATTATGTAGTTTAATACATATACATTCATCGACCTGAAGCTTTGTAGACCTGAACGCTAAGCAAATTTCTGAGACTTATGAGCAGAAGAAAAAGGAGTTCAAGCTATCCTATATGAACAGTAACACCGATATATCAGATGATGCTTTTCAGATAGTAGAGCTCACTCAGGCGCATGATAACGAGTTATATGTTGAAAACTTTTATATTACATATTACTTTAATTTAGTACTAATTTTAACCTCGATTATTTGACGCAACAGAATCAAGAGATGCTAAACTACCTTCGAGAGACACTCCCTTATTTTCCTGCTCACTTGTCTTCGATGCGTCCTCCTCCACGACATGGTGGCTCGGGATGATCTTCTATGCGAGGCCCTACAGATCAATTCCTCGACCAAGTTTGATTTTCTTTCGTTTCTATTATCGTTTGAAAATTTGAATATTTTATCTTTTAAAATATATCGATCGGTTTTGGTATTTATATATAACTTTTATTTCAAAGCTATTATTTGTTTAAAATTAAAAACAAAATAATTTATTAAATTAAAAATTTTGAAAAAATAGAAAATAATTATGTGATTAAATTTAAGGCTGATATTTGAGACTAATCTACTACTGATATTTGAGGTTATGTGTGACTGAAATGTGAGACTACTCTATGACTGGTATTTGGGACAGCAGGTTGTGTCGCATATTAGTCGCAAATAGAGACTGGGATTGTGGTTGCGAAATCAGTCGCAATTTGGTACTCATTTATTTAGTCTTACTTCAGTCGTAAATTTGAGACTAATTTGTGACTTATTCTCGTTTACTTTGATTTTTACGGTGAAACCGAATAAGACTAATTTCGAGAACTTCGGCTTACATTCCTACATGATGTTTACAAATCATATAGTTGAATTAGGCGGGATTATCAAAGTTGTTTGGCGGTTTCTATTACAACATATTGAAGTATACGAATATAGGTCCTTATGCGGTATTACAATAAGTTTTGATTTGAGCTTCGGGAAAAAAAAATTTCTTCTCGTTCATAAAATCTACATATAATAGGTACTCAATTGCATTCATTAACAATAGTGTTGAAATCTTTTTAATTATGTCAATTTTGCTAACCCATCAATTTTCGGGATTTTCGTAAACTCGAACTAAACGCAATTATGTTATATATATTAATCCTTGTATAAAAGTTTCGAAAGGGTCCAGTAGCCCAGTTGTTATTGGATTACCACAAAAGCCCAACATCTCAATGTCACGGGTTCAAAACCCTGAGGCCCTTTTTTTGTTTACTTTAGCGACTGATCTGAGAATGAATTAAGCATCAGTCGCAGATCAGTCGCTATGGTTAACGACTGATATGAGACTTATGCCTACTTCAGTTGCAGATTACTCATCATATTGTCCAATTAGGCGGGATTATCAACACTGTTTGACGGTTTCTACAACACATTGAAGTATACGTAATAGAGGTCCTTCTGCGGTATTATAACGAGTTTTGATTTGAGCTCCGGGAACAAAAATATTTTCTTCTCGTTCATATAATCTACATATAATAGGTACTCAATTGTATTAATTAACAATATAGTGTTGAAATGTTTTTAATTTCGTCAATTTTACTAACCCGTTAATTTTTGGGATTTTTGTAAAAACCGATGTAAACGCAAATACGTTATATAAATTAGTCCCCGTATAAAAATTAAAGAGTCAAATAGCCCAGTAGTTATTGGACTACCACAAAAGCCCAACACAGCAAGGTTAAGGGTACAAAACCTCGTGGCCCTTTTTTTTTACTTTAGCGACTGATATGCGACTAAATTAGGCATCAGTCTCAGATCAGTTGCTAAGACTCATTCTGGTTTACTTTGCTTTTGACGGTGAAACTGAGGAAGACTATTTCCGAGAACTTCGACTTACATTCCTACATGAATTTTACACATCATATTGTCCAATTAGGCGGGATTATCAACGATATTTGACGGTTGGATTACAACTTATTGAAGTATATGTAATAGAGATCCTTATGTTGTATTACAATAAGTTTCGATTTCATCTTCGGGAACAAAAATATATTCTTCTCGTTCATATAATCTATATATACTTGGTACTCAATTGCATTCATTAAAAATATAGTGTTGAAATCTTTTTAATTTTGTCAATTTTACTAACCAGTTAATTTTAGGATTTTCGTAATATCGACTAAACGTAAATACATTATATATATTAGTCCCCGTGTGTAATGTTCCTTATAGTCCAATAGCCCAGTGGTTACAAGACTACCACAAAAGCCCAACAATACAAGGTCACGGTTTCAAAACCCTGTGGCCCTTTTTTTTATTTTAGAACTGATCTGAGACTGATGCCAAATTCATTCGCAGACTAGTCGCTGTGTTTATGGACTGATATGAGACTGATTTTCGTTTACTTCGGTATTCATGGCGAAACCGAATAAGACTAATTCCAAGAACTTCAGCTTACATTCTTACATGATGTTTGCACATCATATTGTCCAATTAGGCGAGATTATCAATAATGTTTAACGGTTTCGATTACAACACATTGAAGTATACATAATAGAGGTCCTTATGCTGTATTACAATAAGTTTTGATTTGAGCTCTGGGATAAAAAATATTTTCTTCTCGTTCATAGAATCTACATATAATAGGTACTCAATTACATTCATTAACAATATACTGTTGAAATGTTTTTAATTTTGTCAATTTTGCTAACCGTTAATTTTTAGGATTTTCCTAAAACCAAACTAAACTCAAATATATTATACATATTAGTCCCCATGTATAATGTTCGATATAGTCCAATAGCTAAGTGGTTATTGGACTACCACAAAAGCCCAACAATACAAGGTCACGACTTTGAAAACCCGTAGCCTTTTTTTTACTTTAGCGACTGATCTGAGACTAAATTAAGCATCAGTTGTAGATCACTTGCTGTTTTAGTGACTGATCTGATAGTGATGCCTATATCAGTCACAGACTAGTCGCTGTGTTTAGGGACTAATCTGAGACTGATTCTGGTTTACTTCAATTTTCACGGTGAAACCGAATAAGACTAATTCCAAAAACTTTAGCTTTAGGCGGGATTATCAACGATGTGTGACGGTTTCTATTAAAACAGATTGAAGTATACGTAATAGAGGTACTTATGCGGTATTACAATAAGTTTCGATTTGAGCTTTGGAAAAAAAAATTTCTTCTCGTTCATATAATCTACATATAATAGGTACTCAATTGCATTCATTAACATTATAGTGTTGAAATGTTTTTCATTTTGTCAATTTTGCTAACCCGTTACTTTTTGGGATTTTTGTAAAACCAAACTAAACGCAAATACGTTATGTATATTAGTCCCCGTTTAAAATTTTCGAAAGAGTCCAATAGCTTAGTGTTTATTGGACTACCACAAAAGCCCAACAACACAAGTTCACAGCTTTGAAACCCTGTTGCACTTTTTTTTTGTTTTTTTACCTAAGTCAAGGCCAAATCTATGTCTCAATCGGGTAGATCTATATTAGGGAGAAGAAGAGGAAGATCCCGGTTAAATTCTCAAAAAGTGGAGGCCCTTCTTCATCTTCTCCAGCAACTCTAGCGAATTTGTCGGTGAGGCTACCGGTGGTTCGGCGTCACGCCGGGGGGTTGGCGCCTCCAAATCCCTCTCAATCATGGAACAATGACTCTCCATATTTTCAACCCATGGATGAAGGTTTTTCTTCTCAACAAGGCTTTGAACAACCTCCTCAATTCATTCTTGATGACCTCCGTAATGACTCAGATTGAGAAAGAAATCTTTCTATGTTGGATCCTTTTCCCCAACCGAAAACCATTTAGTAAAAAACAACTAGTTCATTTTTTTCTTATTGTCAAGATGTTATTGGTTTGTTTAGTATAGATTTGGTTAAATTATGTGGTACATTAGGTTGGTGGAATTTTTAGATTTGGAATTTGGAATTTAGGTAAGTTTATAAGGATTTTTTTTATTTATATTAGACTTTTATTGAATTTACAACCTATTTATATTTTGCTATGAATTCTTATAATTGTTATTGTGTTTTTATGAATTTATTTTGAAGTTTTTATGAAGTTATACTAATTTTATATCAATTTTTGGAATTTACTTTGAAGATTTTATGAAGTTATACAATTTTTTATCAATTTATAATGAATTTTATTGCATTCTTATGTATTTTTATACGTTTTTATTGAATTATTATGTATTTTTATACATTCTGATTCATCGACCGGGAGCTTTGTAGACCTAAAGGCGAAGCAAATTTTTGGGACTTATGAGCAGAAGAAAAAGGAGTTCAAACTATCCCAGATGGAAAGTAACACCGATATATCATATGGCGCTTTTCAGACAGTAGAGCTCACTCAGGCGCAGGATAACGACTTATATGTTGAAAAAAATTTACATTACATATTACTTTAATTTAGTAGTAATTTTAATCTCGCTTATCCGAAGCAACAAAATCAAGAGCTACTAAACTACCTTTTAGATACACTCCCTTCTTTTCCTCCTCACTTCGCTTCGATATGTCCTCCTCCTCCATGGCATGATGGTTTGGGATCATCTTCTATGCCAGGCCCTACCGATCAATTCTCCGACCAACTTTGATTTTCTTTTTTTTTTAGTATCGTTTGAAAATTTGAGCATTTTATCTTTCTAAATGTATCAATTGGTTTTGGTACTTATATATAACTTTTATTTTAAAGCTATTATTTATTTAAAATTTAAAACAAAATAATTTATTAAATAAGTAATTTTGAAAAATAGAAAATAATTATGTGACTAAATTTGAGACTAATTTGTGACTATGTTTTGAGACTAATGTGTGACTGATATTTGAGACTAATATGTGACTGATGTTTGAGACTAATATTCAATTGATGTTTGAGACTAATTTTCTACTAATATTTGAGACTAATCTACGAATCGTTTTTGAAACTAATCTGCGAATGATATTTGAGATTAATCTGCAATTGATGTTTAAGACTTATCTGAAACTGATGTTTGAGTCTAATCTGCGACTAATATTTGAGATTATCTGCGACTAAAATTTGAGACTACTTTGTGACTGATATTTGGGATTGTAGGTTAAATCGCAGATTAGTCGCAAACAGAGACTGGGTTTGTGGTTGCGAAATCAGTCGCAATTTGGTAATGATTTATTTAGTTTTACTTCAGTCTCAAATTTGAGACTCATCTGCGAGTGATTCTGCTTTACTTTGGTTTTTATGGTGAAACCGAATAAGAGTAATTTGGCTTACATTCCTACATGATGTTTACACATCAGATTGTCCAATGAGGCAGGATTATCAACGTTGTTTGACGGTTTCTATTACAACACATTGAAGTATAGGTAATAGAGGTCCTTATGCGGTATTACAATAAGTTTTGATTTGAGCTTTGGAAACAAATGTATTTTCTTCTCGTTCATATAATCTACATATAATAGGTACTCAATTGCATTAATTAACAATACAGTGTTGAAATGTTTTTAATTTCGTCAATTTTACTAACCCGTTAATTTTCGGGATTTTTATCAAACCGAACTAAATGCAAATATGTAATTTATATTAGTCCCCGTATAAAACTTAAAGAGTCCAATAGCCCAGTATTTATTGGACTACCACAAAAGCCCAACACAGCAAGGTCACGGGTTCAAAACCTCGTGATCCTTTTTTTTTACTTTAGCGACTGATCTGCGACTAAATTAGGCATGAATCTCAGATCAGTCGCTAGGACTCATTATGGTTTACTTTGGTATTCACAGTGAAACTGAGCAAGACTAATTCCGAGAACTTCGACTTAAATTCTTATATAAAGTTTACACATCATACTGTCCAAATAGGTGGGATTATCAATGATATTTGACGGTTTTGGTTACAACACATTGAAGTATATAATAGAGGTCCTTATGCGGTATTACAATAAGTTTTAATTTGAGCTTCGGGAACAAAAATATTTTCTTCTCGTTCATAGAATCTACATATAATAGGTACTCCATTTCATTCATTAACAATATAGTGTTGAAATGTTTTTAATTTTGTCAATTTTGCTAACCCGTTAATTTTTAGGATTTTCGTAAAACCAAACTAAATCGCAAATATTATATATATATATATATATATTAATCCCCGTGTATAATGCTCAATATAGTCCAATAGCTCAGTGGTAATTGGACTACCACAAAAGCCCAACAATACAAGGTCACGGCTTTGAAACCCCATAGCCCTTTTTTTTACTTTAGCGGCTGATCTGAGATTGAATTAAGCATCAGTCGTAGATCAATCACAATTTTTTGCGACTGATCGAGACTGATGCCTAATTCAGTCGCATACTAGTCGTTGTTTTAATGGACTGATACAAGACTGATTCTCGTTTACTTCGGTATTCATGGTGAAACTGAATAAGACTAATTCTGAGAATTTCAGCTTACATTCCTACATGATATTTACACATCATATTGTCCAATTAGGCGGGATTATCAATGATGTTTGACGGTTTCTATTACAACACATTGAAGTATATGTAATAGAGGTCCTTATGCGGTATTACATTAAGTTTCAATTTGAACTTCGGAAAAAAAAAATTTCTTCTAGTTCATATAATCTACATATAATAGGTATAGTGTTGAAACGTTTTTAATTTCGTCAATTTTGCTAACCCGTTAATTTTTTCGGATTTTTGTAAAATCAAACGAAACGCAAATAAGCTATGTATATTAGTCCCCGTGTAAAATGTTCGAAAGAGTCCAATAGCTTACTGACTATTGGACTACCACAAAAGCCCAACAACACAAGGTCACGGCTTCGAAACCCCGTTGCCCTTTTTTTTAATTCTTTTTTTAACCTAAATCAAAGCCAAATCTATGTCTCAATCGGCTAGATCTAGATTGGGGAGAGAAGAGGAAGATCCGGGTTAAATTCTCAAAAAAGTGGAGGCCCTTCTTCATCTTCTCTTGTGACTCCGGCGAGCTCGGCGGTGAGGCTACCGGTGATTCAGCCTCACGCCGGTGGGTTGGCGCCTCTAAATCCCTCTCAATTATGGAACAATGACTCTCCAAATTTTCAACCCATAGATGAAGGTTTTTCTTCTCAACAAGGCTTTGAACCTCCTCAGTTCATTCTTGATGACCTCCGTAATGACTCAGATCGAGAAAAAAATCTTCCTATGTTGGATCCATTTCCCCAACCGAAAACCATTTGGTTAAAAAAAAATTTGTTCGTTTTTTTCTGATTATCAAGATGTTATAGGTTGATTTAGTATAGATTTGGTTAAATTATGTGGTACATTAGGTTGGTAGAATTTTTAGATTTTGAATTTGGAATTTAGGTGTGTTTATAAGGATTTGTTTTATTTATATTAGACTTTTATTGAATTTACAATCTACTTATATGTGGTTATGAATTCTTATAATTGTTATTGTATTTTTATGAATTTACTTTGAAATTTTTATGAAGTTATACAAAAAAAATTTATCAATTTTTGGAATTTATTTTGAAAATTTTATGAAGTTATACAATTTTTTTTATCAATTTAATATGAATTTTATTGTATTATTCTGTATTTTTATAAGTTTTTATTGAATTGTTATGTATTTTTATACATATTGATTCATCGACCCGGAGCTTTGTAGACCTAAAGGCGAAGCATATTTTTGAGACTTATGAGCAGAAGAAAAAGGAGTTCATGCTATTCCAAATAGACAGTAACACCGATATAACAGATGGCGCTTCTCAGACAGTAGAGCTCACTCAGGCGCAGGATAACGAGTTATATGTTGAAGAATTTTACATTACATATTACTTTAATTTAGTAGTAATTTTAACCTCGTTGATCTGACGCAACAGAATAGAGAGCTGCTAAACAACCTTCGAGAGACACTCTCTTCTTTTCCTGATCACTTGTCTTCGATGTGTCCTCCTCCTCCATGGCATGATGGTTCGGGATCATCTTCTATACCAGGCCCTACCGATCAATTCTCCGACCAACTTTGATTTTCTTTTTTTTAGTATCGTTTGAAAAATTGAACATTTTATCTTTCAAAATATATCAATTGGTTTTGGTATTTATATATAACTTTTATTTTAAAGCTAATATATATTTACAATTTAAAAACAAAATAAATTATTAAATAAGTAATTTTGAAAAATAGAAAATAATTATGCGACTAAATTTAAGACTAATGTTTAAGATTAATATGTGACTCACATTTGAGACTAATCTATGACTTCTTTTTGAGACTAATGTGTGAATGATATTTGAGACTAATATGTGACTGATGTCTGAGACTAATCTGCGATTGATGTTTGAGACTAATTTGCGACTAATATTTGAGACTAATCTACGACTAATTTTTGAGACTAATTTGCAAATGATAGTTGAGACTAATCTGTGACTGATATTTGAGACTAATATGCGATTGATGTTTGAGACTAATCTGCAACTGATGTTTGAGTCTAATCTCCAATTTATATTTGAGATTATCTGCGACTGAAATGTGAGACTACTCTGTGACTAATATTTGGGATTGTAGGTTAAATCGCAGAATAGTCGCAAACAGAGACTGGGATTGTGGTTGCAAAATCAGTCACAATTCGATAATGATTTATTTAGTCTTACTTTAGTCTCAAATTTGAGACTAATCTGCGTCTTATTCTGGTTTGCTTTGGTTTTTACGGTGAAACCGAATAAGATTAATTCTAAGAACTTTGGCTTACATTCCTACATGATGTTAACACATCATATTGCCAATTAGGCGGGATTATCAAAGTTGTTTGACGGTTTCTATTACAACACATTGAAGAATACATAATAGAGGTCCTTATGCGGATTAAACACAAATACGTTATATATATTACTCGCTGTATAAAATTTTCAAAAGAGGCCAATATCCCAGTGGTTATTAGACTACCTTAAGCCCAACAACCCAAGGTCACTTGTTCAAAACCCTTTGGCCCTTTTTTTACTTTAGCAACTGATCTGAGACTGAATTAAGCATGAGTCAGTTTACCACCAAATGTTTTGTGAATCAGTTTGTATCGCACAGGTAAAATTTCGGTTAAAATGGAGCGACTGATTTGTGATTGTATTTGACTTTGAGACTGATTTTTCATTCTCAATGTATAGATATCATTATAACTCCTTTTTCTTCCCCGACGGATCTACTTCTTCTTCTCTCTCAATTTTTTTTCATGAATCCACTATTCCGCACTCAAATATTTTTTTTTTATCTAAATAAAAGCCAAATCTATGTCTCAATCAAGTAGATCTAGATTAGGGAGAGGAAGAAGAAGATTCGGGTTAAATTCTCAAAGAAGTGGAGGCCCTTCTTTATCTTCTCCGGCGACTTCGGGGAGCTCGACGGCGAGAGTACCGGTGGTTCGGCCTCATGCTGGTGGCTTGGCACCTCCAAATCCCTATCAATCATGGAACAATGAATCTCCAAATTTTCAACCCATGGATGAAAGTTTTTATTCTCAACAAGGCTTTGAACCTCCTCAATTCATTCTTCATGACCTCCTTAATGACTAGATGTTATAGGTTGATTTAGTATAGATTTGGTAAAATTATGTGGTACATTAGGTTGATGCAATTTTTAAATTTGGAATTTGGAATTTAAAAAGATTTTTTTATTTATATTAGACTTTTATTGAATTTACAATCTATTTATATGTGGTTATGAATTCTTATAATTGTTATTGTGTTTTTATGAAATTTTTTTAAAAGTTTTTATGAAGTTATACAAATTTTTTTTATCAATTATTGGAATTTATTTTAAATTTTATTGACTTTACAATCTATTTATTATGATGTTGTTATGAATTGTTTTTATTAGTATTGTGTTTTTATGAACTTTGGTAGAAGTTTATGAATTTATACAAATTAAATTAATTTTTGTAAATTAATATGAGTTTTATTGAATTGTTATGTATTTTTATAAGTTTCTAATGAATTATTACGTATTTTTATACATATCGATTCATCGACCATGAGCTTTGTAGACCTAAAGGCGAAGCAAATTTCTAAGACTTATGAGCAGAAGAAAAAGGAGTTCAAGCTATCCCAGATAGACAGTAACACCGATATATTAGATGGCGCTTCTTAGACAGTAGGTCTCACTCAGGCGCAGGATAACGAGTTATATGTTGAAAAACTTTTACATTACATATTACTTTAATTTAGTAGTAATTTTAACCTCGCTTATCTAACGCAACAGAATCAAGAGCTGCTAATAAACCTTCGAGAGACACTTCTTTCTTTTCCTGCTCACTTGTCTTTGATGCGTCCTCCTCCTCCACGGCCTGATAGTTCAGGATCATCTTTTATGTCATGCTCTACAGATCAATTCTCCGGCCAACTTTGATTTTCTTTTGTTTTTAGTATTGTCTAAAAATTTGAACATTTTATCTTTTGAAATGTATCAATTGGTTTCGGTATGTATATATAACTTTTATTTGAAAGCTATTATTTATTTAAAATTGGAAACAAAATAAGTTATTATATAAGTAATTTTGAAAAATATAATATAATTATGTGACTAAATTTAAGATTAATGTTTGAGACTAATCTGTGACTGACATTTGAGACTAATCTATTACTACTTTCTGAGACTAATGCGTGAGTGATATTTGAGACTAATATGTGATTGATGTTTGAGACTAATATATGATTGATGTTTGAGACTAATCTGAAACTGATTCTGGTTTACTTTGGTTTTCACGGTGAAACCTAATAAGACTAATTCATAGAACTTCGGCTTACATTCCTACATGATGTTTACACATCATATTATCCAATTAGGCAGGATTATCACCGTTGTTTGGCGGTTTCTATTACAACACATGGAAGTATACGTAATAGAGGTCCTTATGCGGTACTATAATATGTTTTGATTTGAGCTTACTAAACAAAAATATATTCTGCTCGTTCATATAATTTACATATAATAGGTACTCAATTGCATTCATTAACAATAGTGTTGAAATTTTTTTCATTTCGTCAATTTTGCTACCCCTTAATTTTCGGTACTTTCGTAAAAGCAAATTAAACGCATATACATTATATATTCTAGTCAGTGTATAAAATTTTTAAAAGAGGCCTTAGTCTAGTGGTTATCGGACTACCTCAAAAGCCCAACAACCCAATGTCACAGGTTCAAAACCCTGTGGCTATTTTTTTTTTACTTTAGCAACTGATCTGAGACTGAATTAAGCATGAGTCACTGTGATTTTACCACCAAATTTTTCGTGCATCAGTTTGTATCACACGGGTAAAATTTTAGTAAAAATGGATCGACTGATTTTTGACTGTATTTAATTTTGAGACTGATTTTTCAGTCTCAATGTATAGATATCATTATAACTCCTTCTTCTCCGACGGATCTACTTCTTCTCTCTCAATTTTTTTTCGTCCACTTTTTCACACTCAAATATTTCATTTTTTGTCTAAATAAAAGTCAAATCTATGTCTCAATCAAGTAGATCTAGATTAGAGAGAGGAAGAGGAAGATCCAGGTTAAATTCTCAAAGAAGTGGAGGCCCTTCTTCATCTTCTCTGGCGACTCTGGCGAGCTCGGCGGCGAGAGTACCGGTGGTTCGGCCTCACGCTGGTGGGTTGGCACCTCAAAATTCCTCTCAATCATGGAACAATGACTCTCCGAATTTTCAACCCATGGATGAAAGTTTTTCTTCTCAACAAGGCTTTGAACCTCCTCAATTCATTCTTCATGACCTCCTTAATGACTAGATGTTATAGGTTGATTTAGTATAGATTTAGTTAAATTATGTGGTACATTAGGTTGATGGAATTTTTAGATTTGGAATCTGAAATTTATAAGGATTTTTTATTTATATTAGACTTTTATTGAATTTACAATCTATTTATATGTGGTTATAAATTCTTATAATTGTTTTTGTGTTTTTATGAAAAAATTTTTTGAAGTTTTTATGAAGTTATACAACTTTTTTTTTTATCAATTTTATGAATTTATTTTGAATTTTATTGAATTTACAATCTATTTATTATGACGTTGCTATGAATTGGTTTTTTAAGTATTGTGTTTTTATGAACTTTGGTAGAAATTTATGAATTTTTTATAAGTTTTTATGAATTTATACAAATTAAGTTTATTTTTCTAAATTAGTATTAATTTTATTGAATTGTTATGTATTTTTATAAGTTTCTATTGAATTATTATGTATTTTTATACATACTGATTCATCGACCAGGAGCTTTGTAAACCTAAAGCCGAAGCAAATTTCTGAGACTTATGAGCAGAAGAAAAAGGATTTCACGCTATCCCAAATAGACAGTAACACCGATATATTAGATGGCGCTTCTTAGACAGTAGGGCTCACTCAGGCGCAGGATAACGAGTTATATGTTGAAAAACTTTTACATTACATATTACTTTAATTTAGTACTAATTTTAACCTCACTTATCTAACGCAACAGATCAAGAACTGCTAAACAACCTTCGAGAGACACTCCTTTCTTTTCCTGCTCACTTGTCTTCGAGGCGTCCTCCTCCTCCACGACATGATGGTTCGGGATCAACTTTTATGCCAGTCTCTACCGATCAATTCTCCGACCAACTTTGATTTTCTTTTGTTTTTAGTATCGTTTGAAAATTTAAACATTTATCTTTTTCAATGTATCAATTGGTTTCGGTATAACTTTTATTTGAAAACTATTATTTATTTAAAATTTATAACAAAATAAGTTATTATATAAGTAATTTTGAAAATAGAAATAATTATGTGACTAAATTTAAGATTAATGTTTGAGACTAATCTGTGACTACTTTCAGAGACTAATGTGTGAGTGATATTTGAGACTAATATGTGATTGATGTTTGAGACTAATCTACGATTAATGTTTGAGACTAATCTACTAATTCTGGTTTACTTTGGTTTTCACGGTGAAACCGAATAAGACTAATTCCAAGAACTTCGGCTTACATTCCTACATGATGCTTACACATCATATTGTCCTATTAGGCGGGATTATCAACGTTGTTTGGCGGTTCCTATTACAACATATTGAAGTATACGTAATAGAGGTCCTTATGCGGTACTACAATATGTTTTGATTTGACCTTACAGAACAAAAATATTTTTTTCTCGTTCATATAAAATTCATATAATAGGTACACAATTGCATTCATTACCAATAGTGTTGAAATTTTTTTCATTTTGTCAATTTTGCTAACCCGTTAATTTTTGGGATTTTCGTAAAACTGAATTAAACGCAAATACGTTATATATATTAGTCCATGTATAAAATTTTCAGAAGAGGCCAATAGCCCATTGTTTATTGGACTACCTCAAAAGCCCAACAACCCAACGTCACAGGTTCAAATCTCTGTGGCCTTTTTTTTTTACTTTAGCAACTTATCTGAACTGAATTAAGCATGAGTCACTTTTATTTTACCACCAAATTTTTCGTGAATCAGTTTGTATCACAGGGATAACATTTCAGAACAAAATGAGCGACTGATTTGT
The DNA here is from genome assembly GCA_900406435.1 of Lepidium aucheri. NCBI lineage: Eukaryota > Viridiplantae > Streptophyta > Magnoliopsida > Brassicales > Brassicaceae > Lepidium > Lepidium aucheri. The sequence goes on along the minus strand of OVBA01000059.1, from coordinate 51,692 downwards.
GACTGTATTTAAATTTGAGACTGCTTTTTTCGGTTTCAATGTATAGATATCAGTATAACTCCTTCTTCTCTGACGGATCTACTTCTTCTCCGACGGATCTACTTCTTCTCTCTCAATTTTTTTTCGTGAATCCACTTTTTCACACTCAACTATTTCATTTTTAATGTAAATAAAAGCCAAATCTATGTCTCTATCAAGTAGATCTAAATTAGGGAGAGGAAGAGGAAGATCCGGGTTAAATTCTCAAAAAAGTGGAGGCCCTTCTTCATCTTCTCCGGCGACTCCAGCGAGCTAGGCGGTGAGAGTACCAATGGTTCGGCCTCACGCTCGTGGGTTGGCCTCCAAATCCCTCTCAATCATGGAACAATGACTTTCCAAATTTTCAACCCATGGATGAAGGGTTTTCTTCTCAACAAGGCTTTGAACCTCCTCAATTCATTCTTCATGACCTCCTTAATGACTAGATGTTATAGGTTGATTTAGTATAGATTTGGTTAAATTATGTGGTATATTAGGTTGATGGAATTTTTAGATTTGGAATTTTAAATTTATAAGGATTTTTTATATATATTAGACTTTTATTAAATTTACAATATATTGATATGTGGTTATGAATTCCTATAATTGTTATTGTGTATTTATGAATTTTTTTTTGAATTTTTTATGAAGTTATACAAAATTTTTAATCAATTTTTGGAATCTATTTTGAATTTTATTGAATTTACAATCTATTTATTATGATATTGTTAGAATTGTTTTTTTTAGTATTGTGTTTTTATGAATTTTGGTAAAAATTTATGAATTTTTTATAAGTTTTAATGAAATTATACAAATTAAATTAAATTTTTGTAAATTAGAATGAATTTTATTGAATTATTCTATATTTTTTTATAAATTTTCATTGAATTATTATGTTTTTTATACATACTGATTCTTCGACCGGGAGCGTTGTTGACCTAAAGCCGAAATAAATTTTTGAGACTTATGAGCAGAAGAAAAATGAGTTCAAGATATCCCAGATAGATAGTAACACCGATATATCAGATGGCACTTCGTAGGCATTAGAGCTCACTTAGGCGCAGTATAACGAGTAATATGTTGAAAAACTTTTAACCTTACTTTAATTTAGTACTAGTTTTAACCTTACTTATCTAACGAAACAGAATCAAGAGCTGCCAAACTAACTTTGAGAGACACTCCCTTCTTTTCCTGCTCACTTGTTTTCGATGTGTCCTCTTCCTCCATGGCATGATGGTTCGAGATTATCTTCTATACTAGGCCCTACCAATCAATTCCCCGACAAACTTTGATTTTTTTTTTCCTTTTTTTTTGTTTGAAAAATTGAACATTTTATCTTTTTTAATGTATCGATCAGTTTCGGTATTTATATATAATTTTTATTTTAAAGCTATTATTGATTTAAAATTAAAAACAAAATAATTTATTAAATAAATAATTTTGAAAAATGGAAAGTATTTATGAGACTAAATTTAAAACTAATATTTGAGACTAATCTGTGACTGACATTTGAGAGTAATATGTGACTGTTGTTTGAGACTAATGTGTGACTGATATTTGAGAGAAATATGTGACTGATGTTTGAGACTAATCTCGAACTGATGTTTGAGACTAATCTGCGAAAAATATTTGAGACTAATCCGCGTCTGATGTCTGAGACTAATCTGGGACTGATATTTGAGACTAATCTGCGACTGATGTTTGAGAATATTCTACGACTAATGTTTGAGAATAATTTGCGACTGATATTTGAGACTATCTGCGACTAAAATGTGAGAATACTTTGTGACTGATATTTGGGACTGCAGGTTGAGTCGCAGATTAGTCGCAAATAGAGACTAAGATTGTGCTTGCGAAATCATTCGCAATTTGGTACTAATGTATTTAGTCTTACTTTAGTCGTAAATTTGAGGCTAATCTGTGACTGATTCTGGTTTACTTCGGTTTTCACAGTGAAACTGAATATGACTAATTCCAAGAACTTTAGCTTACATTCCTACATGATGTTTAGATATCATATTGTCCAATTAGGTGGGATTATCAACGTTGTTTGACGGTTTCTATTACAGCACATTGAAGTATACATAATAGAGGTCCTTATTCGTTATTACAATAAATTTTGATTTGAGCTTTTGGAACAAAAATATTTTCTTCTCATTCATATTATCTACATATAATAGGTACTCAATCGCATTCATTAACAATAGTGTTGAAATGTTTTAATTTTGTCAATTTTGTCAATTTTGCTAATCCGTTAATTTTCGGGATTTTTGTAATACCAAACTAAACGCAAATACGTTATATATATTAGTCCCTGTATAAAAATTTTGAAAGAGTCCAATAGCCCTCTGGTAATTGGACTACCAAAAAAGCCCAACAACGCAAGGTCACAGGTTCAAAACCATGTGGCCTAATTCAGTCGCAGATCAGTCGCTGTGTTTAGTGACTGATGTGAGACTGATTCAATTTACTTTGGTTTTCATGGTGAAACCGAATAAGACTGATTCTGAGAACTTCGGCTTACATTCCTACATGATGTTTACACATGATATTGTCCAATTAGGCGAGATTATCAACGTTTTTGACAGTTTCTATTACAAAACATTGAAGTACATGTAATAGAAGTCCTTATGCGGTATTACTATAAGTTTTGATTTGAGCTTCAGGAACAAAAATATTTTTTCTAGTTCATATAATCTACATATGATAGGCACTCAATTGCATTCATTAACAATGTAGTGTTGAAATGTTTTTAGTTTCGTCAATTTTGCTGACCCCTTAATTTCCAGGATTTTTGTAAAACCAAACTAAACGCAAATATGTTATATATATTAGTCCCCGTATTTCTGAAAGTGTCCAATAGCCCAATGGTTATTGGACTACCACAAAAGCCCAACAACGTAAGATCACAGGTTCAAAACCCCGTGGCCCTTTTTTTCTTACTTTAGTGACTGATCTGTGACTGAATTAGGCATCAGTCTCAGATCAGTTGCTAAGACTAATTCTGGTTTACTTCAGTTTTTACGGTAAAAGCGAATAAGACTAATTATGTGAACTTCGGCTTACATTCCTACATTATGTTTACACATCATATTGTCCAATTAGGAGGGATTATCAACGATTATGATGGTTTCTATTACAACACATTGAAGTATACGTAATAGAGGTCCTTATGCGGTTTCACAATAAGTTTCGATTTGAGCTTCTAAAACAAAAATATTTTCTTCTTGTTCATATAATCTTCATATAATAGCTACTGAATTGCATTCATTAACAATATAGTGTTGAAATGTTTTAAATTTTGTCAATTTTGTTAACTCGTTAATTTTTGGGATTTTCATAAAACCGAACTAAACGCAAATATGTTATATATATTAGTCCCCGTGTAAAATGTTTAAAAGAGTCTAATAGCTCAGTGGTTATTGGACCACCACAAAAGCCCAACAACACAAGGTCACGGGCTTGAAATCCCATTGCCCTTTTTTTTTTAGTTTAGCGACTGATCTGAGACTTATTTAAGCATCAGTCGCTGTGATTTTTTACCACCAAAGTTTTTGTGAATCAGTTTGTATCACACGGGAAAAATTTTGGTAAAAATGGAGCGATTGATTTGCGACTGTATTTAACTTTGAGACTTATTTTTCAGTCTCAGCGTATAGATACCATTATAACTCATTCTTTTTCTCCGACGGATCTACTTCTTCTTCTCTCTCAATTTTTTTCGTGAATCCACTTTGTCACACTCAAATCTTTTGTTTTTTTATCTAAACCAAAGCCAAATATATGTCTCCATCGGGTAGATCTAGATTAGGGAGAGGAAGAGGAAGATCCGGGTTAGATTCTCAAAGGAATGGAGGCCCTTTTTCATCTTCTCCGGCGAGCTCGGCGGCGAGGCTACCGGTGGTTCGGCCTCACGCCGGTGGGTTGGCGCCTCCAAATCCCTCTCAATCATGGAACAATAACTCTCCAAATTTTCAACCCATGGATGAAGATTTTTCTTCTCAACAAGGCTTTGAACGTCCTCAATTCATTCTTGATGACCTCCTTAATGACTCAGGTCAAGAAAGAAATCTTCCTAAGTTGGATCCATTTCCCCAACCGAAAACCATTTGGTAAAAGAAATTTCTTCATTTTTTTCCGATTATCAAGATGTTATAGGTTGATTTAGTATAGATTTGGTTAAATTATGTGATACATCAGGTTGATGGAATTTTTAGATTTGGAATTTAGGTGAGTGGTAAGGATTTTTTTTTTTATATTAGACTTTTATTGCATTTACAATCTATTTATATGTGGTTATGAATTTTTATAATTGTTATTGTGTTTTTATGATTTTTTTTTGAAGTTTTTATGAAGTTATACAAATTTTATATCAATTTTTGGAATTTATTTTGAATTTTATTGAATTTACAATGTATTCATTATGATGTTGTTATGAATTGTTTTGTTAGTATTGTGTTTTTATGAATTTTGGTAGAAATTTATGAATTTTTTATAAGTTTTTATGAATTTATACAAATTAAATTACATTTTTGTAAATTAGTATGAATTTTATTGAATTATTATGTATTTTTATAAGTTTTATTGAATTATTATGTATTTTTATACATACTGATTCGTCAACCGGGAGCTTTGTAAACCTGAAGACGAAGCAAATTTCTGAGACTTATGAGCAGAAGAAAAAGGAGTTCAAGCTATCCCAGATGGACAGTAACACCGATATATCAGATAGCGCTTCTCAGAGAGTAGAGCTCACTGAGGCGCAGGATAACGAGTTATATGTTGAAAAACTTTTATATTACATATTACTTTAATTTAGTACTAATTTTAACCTCGTTTATCTGACGCAACATAATCAAAAGCTGCTAAACTACCTTCGAGAGATACTCCCTTCTTTTCCTGCTCACTTGTCTTCGATGCATCCTCCTCCTCCACGGCATGATGGTTCAGGATCATTTTCTATGCCAGGCCCCACCGATCAATTTGCCGACAAACTTTGAATTTTCTTTCATTTTTATTATCGTTTGAAAATTTGAACATTTTATCTATTTCAATGTATCAATCAGTTTTGGTATTTATATATAACTTTTATTTTAGAGCTATTATTTATTTAAAATTAAAAACAAAATAATTTATTAAATTAATAATTTTGAAAAATGGAAAATAATTATGTGACTAAATTTAAGACTGATATTTGAGACTAATCTGTGACTGACATTTAAGACTAATCTATGACTGCTGTTTGAGACTAATGTGTAACTGATATTTGAGACTAATATGCGACTAATATGTGAGACTAATCTGCGATTGATGTTTGAGACTAATTTGCGACTAATATTTGAGACTAATCTGTGACTGATGTTTGAGACTAATCTACGACTCATATTTGAGACTAATCTGTGACTAATGTTTGAGACTAATCTGCGACTGATATTTGACACTATTTGCAACTGAAATGTAAGACTACTCTGTGACTGATATTTGGGACTGCAGGTTGAGTCGCATATTAGTCGCAAATAGAGACTGGGATTATGGTTGCAAAATCAGTTGCAATTTGGTTCTGTTTTATTTAGTCTTACTTCAGTCGCAAATTTGAGACTAATCTGCGACTAATGGAAAAAACAACTACAAGTTTGGGAGTGATTATATTAGTCTCAAATCAGTCTCTCTTAGCGAATTTGTGACTGATTTTGAGACAGATTGTGTTTGTCTCTATGAGATGTTTTCTTGAGTTATACTTTTGGTAAGAAAAGCAAATATTTAACCACTTAAATGTCCCATTCTATTATATTTCCCATCGGATTTGACTTCATTAGTGGTCAAGTCTTCTTGCTCAAACAGATCGGCGACTTCAAAACCTAATTCAACTTTACAAAAAGAAAGTATGATAGATTCAGTACTCCCAATGATACCTCTTGAAAGTGAGAATGTCAATAGTTCAAGTTATTTAAAAGAAAATTTTGATTTCGAAGGATACAGTTCTCCCCATATTACTTGCAGAGTGGTGATAATCCAGGAGCATGTCTTATCATTGAGAAATCCCATAAACCTATTTGCATTCATTGCGGTTATACAATTACACAATGGACCGTTGCTACATAAACCATGGATACCCACCAGGATTCAAGCACAAACAAAATAGTATAACGACTCAACCTACAATAGCCCAACTTGTTTTAACATATATTGAACATGAAGAAAATGTTGTAACTAGAATGTTGAAAACCTTATCGAAGGATCAAATAGAAAAAGTGATGGCATACTTTAACTCACAGCTCTCACTGCCAAAGACTCAGGCTGCACTACCTTCTACATTAGGTGGAATGATCTCAGTTTTACCAGGTTTTGCTTTCTATAACACTACATTGAGTTTTGTATGTATGTTGAAAGTAGCTGGTTCGGTTTTGTCTTCTCAATCCTGGATTGTAGATAGTGGGGTAACACATATGTCATGTGATAAGAGTCAGTTATGAGCATGTCAAAGTCAGTTGATAAGTCTGTTAGGTTTCCCAAGGTCTAAATATTCCCATAACGGGTGTAGGAGATATCCAATTAAATAGATATATAGTCTTGTGTGATGTTCTTTATATACCAGACTTCAGATTGCATCTTATTACTGTAAGCAAGGTTATAAAGAGTGTAAAATGTTGAGTAATTTTTGATGATATGTCTTGTATGACTAAGGATCCTATCAAGGGATCGATAATTGGCTAGGGTGAGCAGATTTCAAACCTCTACATGTTGGACAGATTGACAGTTACGATGACTCTTCTCACTCAACTTTCTTGCACGATTCATACCATAATAAATTGTGCATTGTGGCATCATAGATTATGTCATCATTTTGCCTATAAGATTGCTACTATCTCAGATTTACTCGGAATTGCTCAAAGCAATAAAAATCAGTTTGATTGCAATGTGTGTCCCTTACCCAAACTGAAGCAGCTTCTGTTTTCATCTTTCAATAACATGTGTGATCATGCTTTTGATATACTGCATATATACATTTGGGGACCATTTTCTGTGGAAACATTACAAGGTTTTAGGTATTTTCTAACCATAGTTGATGACCACACAAGAGCTATTTGGGTTTACTTGATGAAACAACAGAGATGTGCTGGAAAAATTTCCAGAGTTCTTAATTATGGTAGAAACTCAGTATGGAGTATTCTAAGTGAAAGAGTTAGGTGTGATAATGTACTATGACTGAAGTTTAAAAGTTTTCATCGATCAAAAGGCATCACTGCCAGGGATAAGGATGTTAATATAGGTAAAAAAACTTGACCCTACCCCGATCCAAAATAAGTTCGCCCAAAAAAACGCAAAACAAAAAAAAACCCAATAAGACTAGAGTCCTATTAAGACTACTCATATGAAGCCCGAAATAATATAGGTTTTTTATGGGTATCCATTTATTGTTCTTGAATTATTAAATTTGTTTGAAAGTCTCATCTTTTTTACTCTCTCTCCTCTTTTTACTCTCTCATCTTTTTACTCTCTCTCCCCTTTTTTACTCTCTCTCTCTTCTTTTTTACTCTCTCTCCTCTTTTTTATTCTCTCTTCTTTTTTACTCTCTCTCCTTTTTTACTCTCTCTCCTCTTTTTTACTTTCTCTCCTCTTTTTTTACTCTCTCTCCTCTTTTTTACTCTCTCTCCTCTTTTTATTCTCTCTCCTCTTTTTTACTCTCTCTCCTCTTTTTTACTCTCTCCTATTTTTACTCTCTCTCCTTTTTTACTCTCTCTCCTCTTTTTACTCTCTCTCCTCTTTTTACTCTCTCTCCTCTTTTTTACTCCCTCTCTCTTCTTTTTTACTCTCTCTCCTCTTTTTATTCTCTCTCTTCTTTTTTACTCTCTCTCTCTCTCTTCTTTTTTACTCTCTCTCCTATTTTTACCCTCTCTCCTCTTTTTTACTCCCTCTCTCTTCTTTTTCACTCTCTTTCCTCTNTGTCTCATCTTTTTACTCTCTCTCATCTTTTTACTCTCTCTCCTCTTTTTTATTCTCTCTTCTTTTTTACTCTCTCTCCTTTTTTACTCTCTCTCCTCTTTTTTACTTTCTCTCCTCTTTTTTTACTCTCTCTCCTCTTTTTACTCTCTCTCCTCTTTTTACTCTCTCTCTCATCTGGTTTACTCCCTCTCTCTTCTTTTTTACTCTCTCTCTTTTTTACTCTCTCTCTTCTTTTTT
>OVBA01000059.1:0-43463 GCA_900406435.1 Lepidium aucheri | reverse complement strand
TCTTTTTTACTCTCTCTCTTCTTTTTTACTCTCTCTTCTTTTTTACTCTCTATCCTTTTTTTTACTTTCTCTCCTCTTTTCTACTCTCTCTCTTCTTTTTTACTCTCTCTCCTCTTTTTACTCTCTCTCTTTTTTTNTCTCTTTTCTTTTTTACTCACTCCTCTTTTTTTACTCTCTCTCCTCTTTTTTACTCTCTCTCATCTTTTTACTCTCTCTCTTCTTTTATTCTCTCTCCTCTTTTTTACTCTCTCTCATCTTTTTTACTCTCTCTCTCTTCCTTTTACTCTCTATCTTTTTTTATGCTATTCTCTTTTAAAAAAAAAAAAAACTCATTGGGTACCTATTACCCAATGGGTATACCCAAATAAAACGCATCAGTTTTGAGTACTACCCATTCTAAGTCCGATAATTTTTTCTTTATTGAAATAAGACTTTGGGACCCTATACTATTTCTGGGTTTTGGGTACCCAGTGGATAAAAACTCATTTTTAACATCCCTAATCACTGCATATCATTCTTGTCCAGAAACACATCAACAAATTTCAATGGTTGAGAGATAACATCAACATATATTAAACATAGCAAGATCTCTAATGTTTTAAAGCAATATTACTTTGGAATATGTGTAGATTGTATTTTAACTTTAGTTTTTTTGATTAATTGACTTCCAACTCCTTTGTTGCAGAACATTTCTCCTTTTTGGGTTTTAATTTCAAAGAAACCAGAATATCAAGGACTTAGAGTTTTTGGATGCTTATGCTACAACTCTACTTCCTTAAAACAAAGACACAAGTTTCTGCCAAGATCAAGAGCTTGTGTATTTCATGAGTACCCTATGGGTTATAAAGGCTACAAGCTTTTAGATTTAGAATCAAACACAATTCATATTTCACAAAATGTTGTGTTTATAAAGATATAATTCCTTTCAGACAAGAAATGACATCTCATAGTTCAGATTTACTTTCATTGTTTAAACATATTCCTGAAAATATTCCTACACATGATAAGGAATCAGTGGATCAATGTGAGAAGTCAGATATGGCAAATGTAGATCTCAGAGCTTCAAAGTCTGCGAAGTAACATCAGATGATCAATATGAAGAATCAAACAAACAAAAAAGTCGATGTTACACCTTCAAAAACAGCAGATGTTTCATTTGTCAAAAACAAAGGCAAACGTCAACCAATAAGGCAAAAGTATTTACACGACTACATCTGCAATTTGACAGAGACATGCATACCATATCCACTGGCTGCCAACATGTCTTACAATAAGATTTTGGAGGAGTATAATGTTTATGTCTGCTAAGATTCATTGCATTCAGAGCCTACAAGCTTTGCACAAGCAAAACGCTTTGATGAGTGGTTAAAGGCTATGAATGAAGAGCTTATAGATCTCGAAAGTTCAGACACTTGGTGTGTTTGTTCTCTACCTGAAGATAAGCATGCAATTGGGTGCAAATGGTTATATGAAACAAAGTTAAATGCATATAGCAATCTAGAACGATACAAGGCGAGGCCCGTTGCCAAAGATATACTAAAAAGGAATGATTGGATTTTCTGACACCGTTTCATTTGTAGCCTAGATGACCATAGTCAAGACTCTTTTAGCTGTCGCAGCTACCAGAAAATGGAGATTAACACAACTTGATATCTCAAACGCGTTCTTGAATAAAGAATTGAATGAAGAAATATATATGCATCTTCCTCCTAGATACACGGGAAAATCAGAAGAAACTCTTCCTCCAAATGTAGTCTGCAGGTTACAAAAGTCAATTTGTGGGTTAAAACAAGCTTCAAGAGAGTGGTTCATCACGTTTAGTGACACGGTTAAGACACTAAAGTTCCAAAATTTCCACTTAGATCAAACCCTTTTTGTTCGCAACATCTCAGGAAAATATATTGTAGTTCTCGTTTATGTTGACGATATAATAATTGCAGCTAATGATGATGCAACGATTGAATAACTGAAGGAATATTTGTTTGTCAAAGGAAATATACTTTAGAATTGTTCGGAGAAACTGGTTTATTAGGATGTAAACCCTCAGCTGTGCCAATGGATCCTAGTGTAAAGTTGTGTTTAGATAGTAAAGAACCATTGTTAGCACACTAGATCCTTACAAAAAACTTGTGGGAAAGAAGATTTATCTAACAATTTCTAGACCAGACATAACATATGTTGTAAATAAGTTATGCCAGTACACTTCTGCTCCCAAAACATCTCATTTACAGGCGGCTTACAAGGTGTTGCTCTGATACTAGGCGATAAACTTCAGGGTATTGTATGTTCCTTGGAGATTCTTTGATATCATGGAAATCAAAGAAACAACACTTAATATGTAGATCCTCAGCAGAATTAGAATGCAGAGCCATGGGATTAGCAGTCAAAGAAGCTCAATGGTTGGTTAATTTGTTGTATAAGTTGCAGATTCCTTAGTCTAAAGAGTGGCATTTTATTGTGATTCTACAGCTGCAATTCACATAGCTAAGAATCCAATATTTCATGAAAGGACAAAACACTTGGAGCTTGATTGTCATATAGTTAAAAGAGAAAATTCTTAGTGGTTTGATCAAAACACTGTATGTTAGAACATATTTTCAACTTGCAGATGTCTTTATGAAGGCTTTACCTTCAGGTCGTTTTCATGAGCTCATTAACAAGATGAAATTGACTTCAATTTACTTGTCATCTTGAGGAGAGGTATCAGAGTAATTGGTTAATTTCAATTACTTTCTGGTTTATCTTGGTTATGCATAACCAATTTATTCTTTCGTTAGTATAAGAATAATGATTTCTGTAATTGTTAAAGTTAAGAAAAATATAACAAAACAGAATGTTTCTCTCTTCTTTTCCTCTCGACTCTCTCTCTCTCTCGATCCTCTTCTTCTTGTTAATCTTTTCTTCTCAAATTGATCAATTTCTCTTGATAAGGTTCATTATAATATTTGCTACAATTATTACATGAATAGAGGCTACTTACATGAGAAGAAATACCAAAAGTCCCTAATAGCATGTCTATAAATACTATTCACATAATCCAAGTTATCTACGCAGTGGAATCTATTAAAGCTTGGAGAGCAATGAATCCAGGTACAAAAGTTGAGTTATCTATAACAAATATAGTTTTATGACCACTAAATGTCATCAACTTTTAATATTGTACTATGCTCGAAACAATACATGTAATAGGTAATCAAACAATACCAATAATTTGACATTGAAAATCTTTCGGATGAACTCCTAAGCATGATTTTAAGCAAAATCGGCAAGACATCACGATATGACTTAGGTGGCGCAATGGTAATTTATCTAATTCTATACATTTCTTCTAAAACTCCCAAAATCTTCCAAAAGCTGAACATTTTCCCAATCACCTGTTTGCCGCATACATGTTTATACTTCTACAATGAAATGATTGATAAATGTGCTGATTATAAGAATATAGAAGCATTATTCTTTGAACGTTTGGTTGATTACTTGTTCTATGGTACATTAGATTTAGGCATAGAAAAAATGAACAGCGCATCAGATGCCTCGCATATGGAAGCCACCTATTTGTTTGGTATGGTGCTACTAATTAACAATCAACATGAAGAAAGCATTAAACTGGTAAGGAAATTTGATTGGACATAAAAGCCAAGCAAATTCCATATGTATAGAAACAACTTGCTTTGGAAGATGAAATGCCTTAGAGTTTACTACGTCGGAAGAATGGAGGAACCAGCCAAAATGATATACGTATGACCTAATTATTCATGTGAAAGCATGTACGTAGCGTCCACAGAATGCGCATTTCTAAAGTAGATGAGTTTGCCTATTTTTGCTAATCCTCAATTTATAACACTATTTTGTTATTAGTAAAATAAAATACACTAACTTATTTATAATGATATGTTTTCATATCATTTTTATTCCAGCATAAATGATAAGACTTAAAATATGGGAACTTTGATCAAATATAAATTTGCTTGGACATATTCTTAAACTGCTAATATCAAAAAGCGTAAAAGGAATCAGATATATTGTGAAATTATTTAAACATGTAATATATACACAATTCAATAACCCTGGGCATTCAGGTAATCGGGTTGGTTCCGGGTACTATCCGCTCGAGTCCGGATATTTCGGGTATGAGATTTTGATATACATTTTGGAACCGAGCATTATTCGGTTCGGGTCCGGTTCAGGTCCTCTTGGGTTCGGATTGGTTCGGGTCTACAATTTCTTTATCCATTTAAGAACCAAAACCAATTCGGTTCAGTTCCGGTTTTGGTTCCGGTTCGGATTCGGATATAAAATTAAAAAAAAAAAAGAAATTTGAGTATATTATATACTTAAAAATACTCAAAAATTTAGGTGTTCGGATACATTTTTGAGTATTCGGATACATTTTCGAGTATTCGATTTCTAGTAGAATCGACAAGATGTAAACACAAGCAAACAGACACTTTTCGAAGTATCCAAGGAATCTGACCCAAAATATTTAGGTACCCGTTCGGATATTCGGATGCCCGTTCGGGTATACAGTAATATCCGGACTGCCCGATATCCGTGGGTACTCTATACCAAGATCTGACTGTTACTTTTGCTTATACCCGAATCGGACCTAAACCCGAAATTTCGAATCAGTTTTAGGTCGGTTTTTCAGATTCGGGTAAAATGCCCAAGACTACAACTCAATGTACTAAACTGTTTAATTTTTGCTTATTTACATTTTAACGTTTTGTGCACCAACTTTTCTATTTATATATAATAGAACACTACCTTCTGTTACTCGCAATCTAGCGATAGTGCCGATACTAATCACAATTAAACCCATTTCAAATACCAGAAAAATACATTAGCATTAATGTCTTTTCATCAAAAGACCGTTTAGTAGTCATCATTTAAAACTATAACCTATTTAACACGCCAATCATTCCTCTTATAAAGTCATTGCGCTTGCGTTATCCAAAAACCCAAAACTCCATGTGTGAGAACAAATCAATCAAAATCATGAACATCTACAACTTCTGGATGATGTCCTAACGGATATACTGTCGAGTTATGCTAATGAAGACATATAGACTTTATGCAATGTCAAAGTAATTTCCTCAAACTTTGGAAGATATACCATTCTAAAAGAGTGATCAGCTTTCTGTCACTTGACCAGGTATCTGTCTATACATTCTTTCTAAATGGGTTGTATAAATTGCAAACGTATTAACTAGTTCTCTAATAGAATCACCAAATTTTCCCAACTAAACACTCATCTATAGTATGATCTTGTAGTAACCCTCTAATGATTAAATATGGTGATGTAAGAACCAGAAGTTGATCTCACAAGGTGATGGACGGATTCAAGAGGCTGGACTCAAGTCTCTCTCCTCTAGAACAAAGGAAAAACGTTGGTGGATTGATGGAATTGTTTAGTTGGACTGAAGTCACTCTCTAAGCAATCGGTCAATAGAAATGGAAGAATGATGGTTCGTGAGACGCCATACAGGTGATAGAAAACTTGTGATAAGTATGAACTACAGTTGCCTTGATATCACTCACAAGGAAAGACTAGAACTTCAATGTTGATTAACTCTCATATTAGAGAAGAAAATATGATTCTTTATTGATTAAAAAGGTGAGGTTACAAAGCTGCTAAAGGATCCTTATATACTTGTTCGTGCAGCGAAGGAAATCTATTACAATGATTGCTAAGATACTGAAATGACTAATGCATTATAATGGTACCAATGGCTATTACTTAAAAAGGAAACTCAAATCCTGAAAAATGAACCCACCAGAATATCTTTCATTGAAACATATACCTTAGACTTGTTTTGGTAAGCTTGAGGCGTCCTAAGTTGGGTCCATAAGTGGCTGAACTAAGAATAACATCATTTGGTCTTCAAATGGCTTTATTTGGACTTTATTGCTTCCATCTTGAAGTCCGGCCTCTTTTTCTTCAATTCTTTGTGCCAACAAGCTTTGTGTGGACTTGTTTAACATTTCTCTAAGTCTCTTAGTTCCTGATCTTGTCTTGGGAGGATCCTTCATAGTTGTGATGTCTTGATCAACTAGCATATCTTCTAGGTTCTTGCTAGAGTCAATATCCTCATCATTCCCCCCCCCCTCTTGAGAAGGTTTTGGCCCTCAGAACACTATCATCTCCAATATATAGAGCCAAGTCAGCAACATTGAAAGTGGGTGATATAGTTAACTCACTTGGAAGCTCAAGACGATTGGCATTGTTGTTAACTCTTTCTAGCACTTTGAATGAACTATCTCCTTTGGGTGCTAGCTTGCTCTTCCTTTGGTTTGGGGACCTCTCTGGCCTCATGTGAAACCAAACCCAATCTCTTGGATTAAAAATGATTTCCTTGCATCTTTCATCAGTAACTTTCTTATAGTTAGTTGTTTTCTTATCGATATTCTCCTTCACCTTCTTATGTAACTTCTTGATTGCTTTTGCCTTGCTCTCTCTATCCTGATTAGTAAACTCTAGAGGGGGCAGTGATGCAAGGTCTAAAAGGTTCTGTGGCTTAAAACCATACACAATCTCAAAAGGGGAAAAGTTAGTAACATAATGGTGAGCATAGTTATAAGTGAATTCAACAGATTGGATGCAATCTAACCAATTTCTAAAATTCTTACCAATCATGGCTCTCAAAAGAGTGGATAATGATCTGTTTACAACCTAAGTTTTTCAATCAGTTTGAGGATGAGAAATGGTAGAGAATAGTAGATTAGTTTTGAGTTTTCTCGAAAGAATCCAAAAGTGGCTCAAGAATTTTGTGTCTCTATCTGAAACTATCGACCTTAGAATCTGATGTAGGCGTACAACTTATTTAATGAATATATCAGCATTTTGAGTGGCATCATTAGTTTTGGCACATGGAATAAAATGAGCCATTTTTTAGAACCTATCCACTGCAACAAAGATAGAATCCTTTCCTCAAATTTTTGGTAATCCAAGAACAAAATCCATTGATATATCGACCCATTGCATAGTAGGAATAGGCAAATGTATGTATAACCATATGGATTTGACATGGATTTGGCTTTGTGGCAAGTGATACAGTTAGAACAGAATCGTTCTACATTTTTCTTCAAGTGTGGCCAAAAGAAGGGCTCCACTAAAACACCTAGAGTTTTATCAACTCCAAAGTGTCCCTTATTCCTCCACCATGTGCCTCACTTATTAGCAGCTCTCTCATGGATCCCTATGGAATACAAAGTCTTTTCTCTCTAAGAAGATATCCATTACGAGTATAGAAGGAACCTGATGGTGATTTGAGACATTCTTGATAGATGTGACCGAAGTAAAGATCTTCTTCATAGGAATCCTTCATGTACTCAAATCCTAACACATTAGCTTCCATTGTTGTAATCAGCATGTGTCTCCTTGATAAAGCATCGACAACTACTTTGTCTTTGCCCTTCTTGTACTTGATAATGTAAGGGAATGTCTCCTTAAACTCCAGCCTTTTAGCATGTCTTCTCTTAAGTGTTGTTTGGCCTCTTAGATGCTTTAATGTCTCATGATCAGTATGTATGACAAACTCCTTTGACAGCAGGTAGTGTTGCCATGTTTCCAAATATCTCACCAATGCATAAAGCTCTTTATCATAGGTTGGGTAGTTTAAGGTTGCTCCATTTAACGTTTCACTAAAATAGGCTAATGGTCATCTTCGTTGAGTAATAACAACACCTATACCAAGACCAGAAGAATCACATTCAATTTCAAAGGTCTTATCAAAGTTAGGAAGTATCAAAACAGGTGCATGAGTCAAGCAATCTCTAAGCTGGTGGAATGCGGTTTCTTGGGCTGGTCCCCACTTGAAGGTCACGTCCTTTTTTATCACAGCAGTTAGAGGTGAAGATATTGTGCTAAAATCCTTGAAAAATTGCCTATAGAAGCTAGCTAATCCATGGAAGCTTTTAACATGTCCAATTGTTGTAGGTTTTGGCAATTCTTGTATAGTTTCGATCTTCTCTTGATCAACATGTAGGTCCTGAAAACTTACAACAAAGTCTAGGAAAAATAACTCATTAGTACAAAATGTGCACTTCTTAAGGTTTCCATAAAGACCCTCCTTTCGAAGTTTCTCTAGCACTAACTCAAGGTGCCTCACATGATCATCAAAGCATTTGCTGTATATTAAAAATGTCATCAAAGTAAACAACAACAAACTTATTTATGTATGCTCTAAGAACCTGGTTCATTAACCTCATGAATGTGCTTGGGGCATTGGCAAGGCCGAATGGCATGACTAGCCACTCTTAGAGACCTTGCTTGGTTTTGAAGACAGTTTTCTACTCATCTTCTTCTTTCATACGAACCTGATGGTAGCCACTCCTTAAATACAATTTGCTGAATATGGTTGCTTCATGTAGCTCATCCAGGATGTCATCCAAACATGGAATAGGGTGTCTATACTTGATGGTGATGTTGTTTATGGCTCTGTAACCTACACAAATCCTCCATGATCCATCTTTCTTGGGGACTAATAGAACATGGACAACACATGGACTCAAGTTTTCTCTAATGTATCCTTTCGCCATTAAGTCTTGAATATGCTTCTCTAATTCTTTTATCTCCATTGGATTCATTCTGTGAGCTGGTCTATTAGGCAATGCAACTCCTAGAACTAGATCAATTTGATTCTCAATGCGCCTAATAGGTGGTAATCCAACTGGTATCTCTTCAGGAAAAAACGTCTTTAAACTTGTCTAACAAATAAGAGATTTCTGGTGCAAGTACTATCTCTTTGGATCTTGTGAGCTTCACATCTTTGAATACCATTAGTAGCACCGTTTCCTTATGATCTAAAGCTTTAGTAATAGTACTAGGAGTGATGTAAAGATTAGTTTTGCTTGCTTTATACTCAGCAGCATATTTAGATTGCATCTCATGTACCTCTAGAGGTGACAAAGGAGCAAGCTGGAATTTATGCTTGTTGTGAGTGAATTAGTGAGTGTTGATGCGCCCATTTTGGTAACCTCTGTGTCAAACTGCCATGGAAGGCCTAAGAGTAGATGGCCTACTTGCATTGGCACCACATCACATTAAACCTCATCATTATACTTTCCAATGTTGAAAGCAATGGTGACTTTTTCAGCTATTCTGATTTCGGTGTTTGAATCCAGCCACCTTAAGCGGTATGGTCTTGGGTGTTTGCTTCTTTTGAGACCTAGCTTTTCAAACATAGTTTTGCTAGCAGCATTAGTACAAGAACCACCATCAATTATCATGCTACATACCTTGTTTTGCACGGTACAACGAGTGAAAAAAAGGTTTTCTCTTTGCACAGTTTCTGGTTCACTTAGAGCATTCAAGGCTCTATACACCACAAACATCTCTCCTGTCCCCTGCCGTAACATTTAAAACAAGTTATATCTCTTTAAGATTTGGTATTTTCAAAGTCGGGTTTCTTGGCCTTAGAGTTTCTATAGCTTTTCCTTTATCGTTGGCGTTAGATTATGGATTACTCGATGAGTTGTTGGTTCTGGAACGATTGGCAGTTGCTGTCTTGCGCTTAATGCCTTGTTCAGCTTGCACAGCTACATGTAAGAGTTTGTTCCTATCATTGCATGGCTATCTTTCCACTTTCTTGGCTATGCTATCTTGTAAACCATCGATGAAATGACCCATAAGAACCTCCTCATCTTCATCTAGAGCCATTCAGTTTATTAATACTTCAAAAAATCCTTAAAGTATTCTTCTACACTCTTGTGCTTTTGAGATAATTGCCTGAATTGTTTTGTATTTCCCTTTTCTGAATCTAACAAAACAAAAACTTAACAATATCAACATTCTTTTGGGTTCTTATGGTTTTATGAAATTGAAACAAAACACATGGGAACAAGAGTTTTAATGGGTTTTCGATTTATAGAAAAACAAAAACAATAGAGAAGATAAGTAAAAGATATGGAACGAAATCACCTGGTTTGGAACTTAGGCTCTGGTACAAAAATGATGTAAGAATCGGAAGTTGATCTCACAAGGTGATGGGTGGATTCAAGAGGTTGGACTCAAGTCACTCTCCTCAAGAACAATGGGAAATCGTTGGTGGGCTGATGGGATTGTATAGTTGGACTCAAGTCACTTCCTAAGAAATCGGTAGATGGAAATGGAAGAATGATGGTTCTTGAGACGCCACACAAGTAATGGAAAACTTGTGATAAGTCTGAACTAGAGTCACCTTGATATCACTCACAAGGAAAAACTAGAACTTCAACATTGATTAACTCTCGAATTAGAGAAGAAAATGCGATTCTTTATTGATTAAAAGGTGAGGTTACAAGGCTGCTAAAAGAACCTTATATACTGGTTTGTGCAGCTAAGGAATTCTATTATATTATTTGCTAAGATACTGAAATGACTAATGTATTACAGTGGTACCAATGGCTACTACTTAAAACAGAAACAATTTAAAAGTTCAAATCCTGCAAAATATCTTTTATCGAAACACATACTTTAGACTTGTTTTGGTAAGTTTAAGGCATCCTAAGTTGGGCCCATAAGCGGTTAAATTGAGAATAACATCATTTGGTCTTTAAATGGCTTCATTGGGCTATATTTCTTCCATCTTGAAGTTCGGCATCTTCTTCTTCATTCCTTTGTGCCAACAAGTTTTGTATGGACTTATTAAAAATTTCTCTAAGTCTTTTAGTTCCTAACTTTGTCTTGGGAGGATCTTTTATAGTTATGATGTCTTGATTAGCTAGCATCTCTTCTAAGTTTTTGCTAGAGTCAATGTCCTCATTATGAGGTGCACTTCAAAAAGATAAATATATATATATATATATATATATATAGTACATTGATATGGCGCTTTTGACTACGCCTATACGGTTTCAATGAACATTCAATTGAAATAATTGATTACTTATAACTTATACTGAAACTTCTTGAATCCAACAAAATTGTACTTCTTCTGTTTCTAATATAAAGGTTTTATTAAAAAAATACAAATATGAATAAACTTATTTATTATCTTTTAAAAGTAATTTAATATTTAATTTAAATATAATCTAACCAATTATTGACAATTATGCAGACTATAAAAGGTCTAAAAATATCAATCTCATTAAATGTTGTCTTGAATTATGCAAAACACTTTATAAATTAAAACAAAATATAAATCTTAACACCTTACAGTTTGAAACACAGAAGTACTATAAATGTTCAACAAAGAAAAAACAACAAAATAGTGTGCATCCTAAGCAAATCAAGGGAATCGGAAATAGTAGAATCATTAAACAAAGTGAACAAAGAAAACTACAAAATGATGATCAGATGCGTCAGTTAGCTACAAATATTTGTGCCCTATTCTGGGATTAGCTACATCACCTTTAAATGTTACCTCAGTTCGATGATATATATAAATTATGCTATTTTTCATAATCATTTTGCATTATTATCATGCATTTATATTTATTCTAGATCATATTGTGTAGAATTCATGCATTAGAGTCTTTAAGTCATGAATTTTTATATATGGTTCTTTTTGAGTCATTTTAGGTGAATTAGAGCTCATGGAATGAGGCACTCTAGCATTGGGATTGGAATGGGTCAAGAAAAATGAAGAAGAAAGAAGAATGGCCATAGTTGGACCTCATGATAAACCACTCATCGTCGATCAATCGTTCGCCAAAATACATGGAAGGACAAGCCTCGACCACTCACCCGATGGATGCGGCCCGATGAGACAATACGAGGAGAACGCACAAGGGAAAGAGTCAGATGGATCGGCCTCGACCATAAGGTTGACAATGGGAGATCGAGGGACCAATTCATGATGAAAACCCTGGGTGTTCCAACCATCGACCACTCGGTCAATGATACATGCCCGATCCGGATCGGATGCAAGACAACACTCATAATGCACCTTCCTCGACCATTGGCCCGACTTTGGCAGGTCAACTTCGGATCGATGGCTTCAGAACAAGCTGGAACGTTGGTAAAAGATTTTTCAGGCTAACGCTATCAAATCCTCTTATAAAAGCAATCAGTTGTAGTGTAAGAGGTATCAAACAAACAGGTGTGTGATTATTAGCACTCAAACAATGAGGGATAGCCCTAATCTAGCCCAAATGTAAAATCGAGATTCTGTCACAATCATCAAATAGAACTAAAAAAATTGAACAAGCTAAAACAGAGTGAAATAAAACAGAGCATGAACAGCAAAACAGAGTGCGCAATGCAAATAATAATAAGCTAATGAGGGGTTCTTGAGGAATAAGATCAATGATCAGAACTTCGCCAAAGGATCCAAAGCTTGCTTAAAAACGTAATAGGGATGATCTCTAGACAAGGAATCAACAATCTCACTCACTCTCATGAAATAAAACTCAACCCAGAAAACAATCAGATTTGATTCTCATTAGTGATTTGCAATCTAAGAGGCATTAAGATCAGACCTGAAACAGTCTAATAACAGTCCTAAACAACAATCTCTTGAGCTAAGAACCATCATTTCAAGCAAGGCTCAGTCAGACATTTCAACAGACACTTAGTATGTAGAAATGGCTATAATCATACTTCAGATGATCAAAAAGAAATAGGCATTAAGAACAACCTAACTCGAAGAGATCTATGCATAAATAACCTTAAGCAAGCTTGTAAACCTTTGGATCTGTACTAATCTACCTCCTCCTCAAGAACCCTAATGGATCTACTTAGATCTCATGGTAAAATGCATAAACTCAAAAGTGGAAATGAAATGCATAAATAGAAAGAACAAAAGAAACTAAGCAAAATGTTAAAAACAGAATTAAAAGTACCTTAACGATCTAGAATATATCTAACATGGAAATGGCAAAGAACTAAGGAAAAGAGAGAAAAAGCAACTTCAAACTTTTCTAGATTTGGAAACAAAACATTCAGGTGTAGCTTCGAGTAGTGGGTTGGAGGTGTGCTCCGTGTTTCAGAAATTCTAAGACTCGCAGGTGTTGTTGTGAGGCAGAATTTTGAGAAGCAAGTATCTTCAGAAAGGTGAGAGCTTGTGTCCACCAAGTCAGACTCTGACCAATACTCGCGGCTCTAACATGGAGGCTTAGGTGTGAGGACTTCTTGAGTTGCTTGATTCCAGAGTATTCGTACTCTGCGATCAAGAATATGCTTTGAGACGCGGGGGATCTCGATCCTTGCTGGTTCCTTTGGTCTATTCTTGCACTCCAACAGCGTCTAAATGGCACCTTGTATCCAATTGCGGCCAAAACACTCCAAAAAGCCTCCAATGTACCAAAAAATTCACTCTATATACAAAATGTATGGAATGCAAGTGCAAAGTATGGAAATAAGACTAAAAGGACTCGAAAATGATGTAAGTACTATGATATGGATGCAAAGTAAGCTAAATAATAGCCCTAGAATGGGGTAAAATACAGACATATCAAACGCCCGTCATTGACCAACGTCCTAAACAGAAGTGATCGATGCTGCCCATTCCGCACAAGAGCTTCCATGATCTGCTTCATTGACGGACTGCCCGACCACACTTGCTCGATGCTACCAACCCGCACAACTTTCTCCCTGGATGAAGCATACTCGACAACCAGGTTGAGGCCACCAGCTCAACCAGACTGCACACTGCTTAGTTTTTGGTCCGGTTTGGTTTGTCTCGGACTGACCCCGACCACATTTTTATGGGATTTTAAAGCCGTAATCTTAGAGATATCAATACCCTTAATTCCAATCAGACTACTTTATGCATTATTTTTAATTTAGTTTATTAACATTCTATTTACTCTTTAATATTCTCTAGTTTTCTAAGTTTTATCAAGAACACTTTGAGTGATTTTGGGAGAAGGATTGGAGCTTTTTGGATTATTTTCACTTGATGATTATTGAATAATCTCTATTCATCTCAATTCATTTATCAATTCATCATTTTCTTTGTTTTCTTTTTGCACCATGTGTGAGTAATAATTAGGATAGTTGAAGGTTAGGTAGATTTAGGTCTGAGTTGTTGATCATTGATGCTTAGGTTATAAGATTCCTTCTATTTAGGTGTTCTTAATGTTAGATTCAACTTGATCACTTGAAAATAGATGCTAGGGAAATCATTGCTCGAGAGGTGTTTGATAAAATTCTTGAATGACCTATTTTAACGGTTTTCTTCCTAGGCCTTTCCAGAGATGATGCCTAGGGGATTAGTGAACTTAATGAACCTATTTTTAATGCTTGTTGGTTGATTGGTTTGCAAATGAGAGTTTAGAAAATTCTCTTGATTGACATAGAGATCAATGCCATGAGAGTGGGTTGATCTAGCTTAGTGATTCATGTTCTAGGTTGCTCATTATTATACCTTGTTGCATCATTGCTTAATTGATCTGTCTTAGATGATTTTGCCTAAAACCACTCGCTTATTTATCATTGTTATTTGCTTGATCATTATCTTGTTTACTTGCTTTCATTTCCTTTCATTTTAAGTTGATTTGGTTTTGCTTATGTTTATTTGTGTTTGGTTTGCTATTTCTTAGTAATTGTAGTTTCCAATTGCCAGTTTTGATATCTTTAGCTTAGTTTTGAATAGTGTAAGTCATATTGAGTTGATTCTAGGTTCTTGTGGGTTTGAACCTCAAATGCTCCATTGATAGATTGTTTGCATTTGTTGATTTTAATTGCTTGTTGTCACCACACAAAATAACAAACATCAATTTGGCACCGTTCCCGGGAAACCTAGTGCAATTAGCCAATAAGATTTTGATTCAAATTAAAACTAGAGACTTGTTTTCATTTCGGTTAATAATTGTTGTGTTTGTTTTTCTTTTGTTTCTCTTGAAGGTGTATGCAACTAAGTAGTCAACAAGAAGTTTTCTTGAGGAAAATATGGATTTACTTGCACTTGAGAGAGCAAATATAAGAGCTGCAAACGAGAGAAGAGCTAAAGAAAGAGAAGGTCACTTGATACGTCTAGGTATGGATAACCAAGGCAATAACCAACCAAGGGGGCAGGATGAGCAGCCTCCTAGAGGAGATGTTAATGCGATTGGTGTTCAGAATCGACCATCGGGATTTGCACAACCGACTGCTAAGCTAATTGAGGCTTTTTAATGAGCCAAAACTTAGAGAGGTTCAGTATGGGATTCCTACTCCAGTTATAACAGCCAAAAACTCTGAGGTTAAGTCAAGCATGATCAATATGCCTCAGAATCAACAATACAATGGGCTGTCTTTAGAAGACCCACTGGATCATCTAGATTGCTTTGAAAGACTTTGTAGGACAGTCAAGATGAATGGTGTTCATGAGGACGCCATCAAGATGATTTTGTTTCCTTTATCTCTTGGGAACAAGGCTTTAATGGGAGAGAAATATTTCCTCATATTTGGCATCTACTTGGGACATGGTTAAGAAAGAGTTTGTTACAAAGTTCTATCACAAGCAAAAGACGGCCAAGCTTAGAAACGACATCTCTAGTTTCAAGCAAGGAGGAAATGAGAATCTCTATGAAGCTTGGGAGAGACTTAAGGAGTATACAAGGAGCTATCCACATCATGGGGTTTCAAAAGAGAATCTCTTAGGTATCTTCTATAGAGGAGCACTTGAACACTATAAGAGAGCTTTGGACACAGCAAGCTGTGGAAGCTTTTCTAGTTTGACTGCAGTTCAAGGAGAACAATTGATAGAGAATCTTGCTCAAAGTGAAGCTTGCTGTCGAGGAGACTATGATAACAATATGAGGGATTCAGATTTGGAGAGCTAAAGATATATATAAGGAGCTCAATGACAAGTTTGATAAGTTGAGTAAGGTCTTCCTTGTGAATCAAAAGGTTGTGAACTACATAGGAGAGGTTGATGGAGGAAAAAAAGGTTTCCAAGAATGGGTTTATGGTGGTAGTGAGAGAGTTCAAGAGGAAGTATACTACTTGGGGAATCAAAACAACTACCAAGGGGGTTATAAAAATCGTCCATTCAATCCAAACAATAGAAATGATAACCTTTCCAATAGAAGAAACAATGTGGAGAATCCCCAAAATCATTATTACCCACCAAAAGCACTTCAAGATACATCTTGGCGATTTAGAGGAGGAGTTCCCTGTCAAAGTCCATTGAACCTCTATTCATCGGAAATCAAGATTAGCCCCTCACGACAGCCAAGGGAAAACAATTTTCAGCCGATTCAAGTGAGTGTGGAAGGAGATATTCGAACCGTGATGAGGCAAATCATTGAAGGACAAGCTAAAGCCCAACTTGAGTTAACTAAGTGGCTAGATAAGATTGAACACAAGGTTGATGTGAATCATAACGAATCTCAAGCCAAGTTCGAAGACATCTATTCTCATTTGAAGAGTCTTGATAATCAAATTTCACAAGTAGCTTCCACAAGTCAAAGTAAACTGGAAGCCAACCCAAATCAAATTGCAAATTTATTACCCTTAGGAGTGGTAAAGAGCTGCCATCAAGGGAAGAAAAGACCAAAGAGGAGAAAGAGGTAGTTAATGAAAATAATGATGTTGTGCTCCTAGAAGAAGTTCCAATAGGGGTAAGTGAAGAGGTTAAGGATTCTCAAGAACCGACTAAGAAAGCAAATGAATTTTTAGAGAAAGCAAGGAGCTACCTTCCACCACCATATGAGCCCAAGTTGCCTTTTCCGGATCGCTTCAAGAAGCAAATTTTGGCCAAGTAAAGAGAAAAGTTCTTGGAACTTATGGATGGTGTGAAAGTCACAATGCCTTTGATGGATGTGATTAGAACTAACCCAACTTATTCTAGATTCTTGAAGGATATGGTCACTAACAGGCAAAAGATAGAAGAAGGAATGGTTATGGTTAGTTATGAGTTTAGTGCCATCATCAAGCGTTCTTTGCCAAAGAAGTTAGAGGATTCGGGAAGCTTCCTTCTACCTTATGCTCTTGGATCTTTGCGTTTCCCTAAGTGTTTATGTGTTTATGCAACCTTGGATCAAGCCTGAATTGAATGCCCCTTTTGGTTTCTAAGAAAATATGGATAACATCATTACAAAAATGCTGCATCTCACTAATCCTAGCGGATTGTTCTGTTCGAATTCCAGTTGGCGTTGTTGAAGATTTTCCCTTGAGAGTAGGTGACTTTGATGTACTGACGCACTTTTGTGGTTCTTGAGATGGATGAAGAACCGGTTGATCCCCTTATTCTTGGGAGGTTATTCCTTCCTACAAATGATGCCTTTATTGATTGTCAAAGCGGCCTGATCGGGTTACAATTGGGAGATTCAATTGTGAACTTTGACATCAAGAGGGTCATGGAGAATCCAGATTTTGGTAAGCAATGTTTTCTCATTGAAAAATTGGACTTACTTGAAGGGGATATGTTTGAGGAGATGAGCATTGATGATCCTTTGCAGGTTTCTTTAACTGCTAAGAAAAACGAGTTTGGGTATTTGAGTTTGGACAGCAAAGGGTATAAGTGGATTCTTGAATCTTGTAAGGTGCTTCCTTGTGATACAATGTTATTGGAATTGGGAATGGATTTAGAGTCTAGTGGTAAGCCTAAGAAAAAAGGCAAGAGTATTGATAAAGATGACCCATGGAGCGAACTCAAAGCACCAAAGGTAGAGCTAGGCCATTACCAAAAGGGTTAAGGTATGCGTTTCTCGGTCCTAACTCTACTTATCATGTTATCATTAATGCTAATATTCGTGATGAGACCATTTTGCTTTTGAAAGAATTGAGAAAGTTTAGGAAAGCGATAAGATATTTACTAGATGATATCAAAGGAATTTCTCAAACTCTTTGTGTACGTAGGATTCACATGGAAGATGAATCAGTGACTTCCATTGAGCCTCAAAAGAGTTTAAATCCAAACTTGAAAGATGTGGTTAGGAAGAAGATTCATAAACTTCTAGATGCGAGTATAATTTTCCCGGTTTCAGATAGCAAACAGGTTTCTTCCATTCATGTTGTACCTAAGAAATGTGGAGTAACTATTATTAGGAATGAAAAAGATGAATCAATACCCACTAGGATTGCAACTGAACATAGGATGTGGACAGATTATAGGAGGTTGAATTCTTCCACTAGGAATGACCATTTTCCTTTGCCCTTTATTGATTAAATGGTAGAAAGACTAGCAAATCATTCGTACTATTGTTTCTTGGATGGTTACTCGGGCTTCTTCCAAATACCCATACATCCTAATGGTCAAGAGAAGACAAATTTTACATGTCCTTATGGTACCTTCGCCTATCGTCGGATGCCATTTGTACTATGTAATGCACTAGCCACCTTTCAAAGGTGTATGTTGTCCATTTTCTCTGATTTGATCAAAGATGTAATGGAGGTATTTATAGATGATTTCTCGGTGTATGGTGCTTGTTTTTGCTCTTGCCTTTCTAATTGTGCAGGGTCTTGCAAAGATGTGAAGATACAAACTTGGTTCTTAATTGGGAGAACTCCTATTTCATGGTAAGAGATGGGATGGTTCTAGGGATCTCAAGTAAGGGAATTGAGGTTAATAAGGCAAAGATTGAGGTTATGGCAAGCTTAGCACCACCAACCACAGTCTGGGGATTCGTAGTTTCTTGGGTCACGTCGGGTATTAAAGAAGATTCATCAAGGAGTTCTCAAAAA
The DNA here is from genome assembly GCA_900406435.1 of Lepidium aucheri. Lineage (NCBI taxonomy): Eukaryota > Viridiplantae > Streptophyta > Magnoliopsida > Brassicales > Brassicaceae > Lepidium > Lepidium aucheri. The sequence goes on along the minus strand of OVBA01000059.1, from coordinate 24,931 downwards.
TTGTAAGGCCATTGACACGCATTTTGTGCAAGGATGTTGACTTCAACTTTGATGAGGAATTTCATAAAGCTTTCTTGCAGCTCAAAGAAGCCTTGGTGAGTGCACCTATAGCTCAAGCACCTGATTGGGATCTCCCTTTTGAGATAATGTGTTATGCTAGTGACTATGCAGTTGGAGCTGTGTTGGGACAAAGGAAATATAAGAAGTTTCATGTCATCTACTATGCAAATAGAACTCTTGATGAGGCTCAAGTCAAGTATGCTACAACCAAGAAGGAGTTCCTAGTTGTTGTTTTTGCTTTTGAGAAATTTTGACCTTACTTAGTTCGCTCTAAGGTGATTGTGTACATGGATCATTCAGCCTTGAAGTGCTTACTGAAAAAAAAGGATGCAAAACCAAGGTTGTTGAGATGAGTATCATTGCTACAAGAGTTTGATGTGGAGATCATTGGTAAAAAGGGCATAGAGAATGGTGTTGCAGATCATCTCTTAAGGCTGTGAGTTGATGAGGATATACCAGTTGATGACTCTCTTAGAGAAGAGCATGTTCTATTCATTCAAGCAGTTCAAGCTACCAACTTGATGCTGAAGGAGATAGCTGCCACAGAAAATTTAATGGCAAATGGTCCTTCGTATGCAGATTTTGTGAATTATCTTTCTTGTGGAGCAGAACCAATAAATATTGATGGGTATGATATGAAGAAGTTCTTCAAAGAGGTAAGTAGATATTATTGGGATGAGCTTTATTTGTATACGCAATGCAAGGATAGATTGTTTCGACATTGCATCCCGGAGAAAGAACTTCAAGGAATTCTTTTTCATTGCCATGGTTTTAGTTATGGAGGACATCTTGCTAAATTCAAGACAATCACAAGGGTGTTACAAGCCATATTTTGGTAGCCAACCATGTTCAAAGACGCTCAAGAGTTCATTTCCAAGTGTGATGATTTTCAACAGCAAGGGAACATTGCGGAAAGACAAGAGAGGCCTCAGATATTTATATTAGAGGCTGAGGTTTTTAATGTGTGGGGTATAGACTTCATGGGACTATTTCCTTCTTCTCATGGGAATCTCTACATTTTGGTTATTGTGGACTATGTGTCTAAATGGGTAGAGGCTATTGCTAGTCCTGCAAATGATGCTAAGGTAGTGGTAAAATTGCTCAAGCCCATCAAATTTACATGGTTTGGTGTACCAAGGATTGTGATAAGTGATATAGGTAGTCATTTTATCAACAATGTTTTTGAGAGTCTCATGAAGAAGTATGGTGTTAAGCACAAAGTGGCTACTCCTTATCATCCACAAACTTTAGGGCAAGTGGAGGGTTCTAATCGCCAAATCAAGGAAATCTTGAGGAAGACTGCACAAAAAGCACCAAAAGATTTGATCTAGGAAGTTGGATGATGCTTCTATGAGCTTAGCGGACAGCATTTAAAACACCATTAGGGACTACACCTTTTAACATGTTGTATGGGAAGGCTTGTCACCTTCATTTGGAGCTTGAGTATAAAGCCATCTAGGCTACTAAATTGTTGAACTTTGATCTCAAATCAGCATATAAATGATGGTTGAATATTTGCCCGGATGCGTATGAGAGCTCCAAAATCTATAAGGAGAAAGCCAGAAGGGGATAAGGTGTTGTTGTTTAATTCACGGTTGAAACTATTCCTAGGAAATTTGAAATCAAGATGTTCTAGACCATTTGAGGTGAAAGAAGTTAGACCATATGGAGCCGTTGTACTTCAAAATCATTCAGGAGAGAAATTCACAGTAAACGGCCAAAGGATCAAAGCCTACTTAGCTGACTCTTAGGATACGAATGTGGAGCCACATTCTGATCTCAAACCGCATAAAAACGGTTGGAAACATCGAGCTTGAGACTTAAAACAAGCGCACTTGGGAGGAAATTTTATGGTATCCTTGTACATACTTTTTAATTTCCTTTGATCATCTTGTTTTTGTGTGTTTTTGTGTGATTTTATGTTGGTCTTGGTCTAGGAGAAAAGAGAGTGGCGCAAGGATGGGAAACATGGAAGTTGAACTTGAAAGTTGAAAATTTTGTTTGAGATGGTCAACCATAGGATCGATAGGACAAGAGTCAATCTTGGAATGGTCACAGAACAACCCAGGATCAAGTGTAAGGTTGATTGGAAGTAGCCGACACCAAGAGAAAAGATTTGTGCATCGTGGGAAGGGTGATAGATTGACCAAACGGTCCATAGCTTCGACCTGATGCACGTGCCATGAACATCATAGGAAAGAGGATAATCGAGCATCAAGTTGAGAGAAGAGGCCGACGGTACGTACCATGGGACGATACAGAAGGAATATTGCTTGGTTGTTTGGTCGACGATCCTGACCCGACGGACATAGCAAAGGCAACACAGAAAGTAGCATACTCGACCTCGTGGTCGAGAACCTACGACCCGACACCGTGACCATCTGGAACAAAAAAGAAATCTGGTCGACCATAGGGTCGATGGGGTAGATCGATGGTATGGCCAAGGTAAGTTCTCTTGTCCTTTGCTTATTTTGTCTCTGACATACACAACCCCTCACCTCCATTCATCTTCTAAAACGAGTTATCTCTCTCTTTTACCATTTTCCATCAAAATTTTCTATTTCATCATTCTCTCTAACTTGTATTCAAGTGTTTTTTCTCATATTTCCACAAGTTTCTCAACACATTTCCCACTTTCTACAACTCAAAGGTATGAAGTCTCTACACTTATCTCATTTAACACTCAAGGTTAAAAAATATCAATTTTCTATGTGTGAGTTAGAGTTCGATTATGAGTTGTTGGACTTAGGATTGTTAGATAATGATTGAGTTACTTGATTTGAGCTTAATTTACAAGTTCCATGTGAATGTGAAGTTTATGGTTCTTGAGAGTATGAGTGATGAAAATTTTCCAATAAATTTTGGGGAAAATGATTAGAAAATGTTTATATATCTTCATCTCGGCACTCTTAGGTTGGGTTGGTTGTACTTCAAAGCTAAAATTCATCAATTCTCGCAAATTTATCAAATCTTTGTTATAATGTGTTGTGAAAATATTTGACTTTTGTTGACTTTTCCTTCTTTTGAAAATTCTTTGAGTATGATTATGGATTGGTCTTGTTTATGAGTTCTTAAAGGCTCTAGGATTGTTTTGGTATTTCTTTGAGCATTGACTTGATTTACACCATATCCATTTGGCAACTAATTGCAATTCTATTAATTTTTCTCAACTATCATTTGAAGTTTAGAAGGAACAATGCCACCAAATACTCAAGACCATTTCATGGAGACCTCTAAATCCAAAAAAGGGAAAGAGAAGAAATCAATGGAGTTCACACCAATAACAGTGAAAGAAAATGACAAGTCCCCTACAAAGAAATCTTACTCGCCCTAAATGAGTAAAGGTGCACCGGTTCCTCTTGGGCATTGGATCTTGCCAACCATTGATGAGTTGCTTGGAGGTATATATGATGAAGAGGAGACCATATACCGTGAATATGCAAATGAAGAAACGTTCTATGATGATCCTCCGGCGCGGAAGGACGAGGCTGTTGCTGGACAACCCAATGATGATGGATGTGATGAGCTCAATGAGGAGATCTATGGTGACCATACCTATGGCGACCACCCTCACTAGTAAGGTATCAGTTCACCAACCTTTTGTACATAATTTTATTTTCTTTTTGCATTTTTGCATTTGCTGTTTTGGTCTTTCTTTCTTCAAGTTACATTCTCACTGAGATGATGAGAAGTAAGTCCGAGGGAGAGAACCCAGTTGCTAATGCTCATTTTAGTTGTGTTGTTTTCCATTTTCTTGATTCTTTCTTTTGCATAAAAATTTCGAAAATGACAAAAACAAGCATATAATTGCATTTGCATTTGGTCTAAGATTGAATCTTTAGAAGCATTTAGGATTGCATAGGGAACAATGATGATATTTCCTTTATAAGCTTGATGATCCATTTGCTAGGTTTAATGCCCAAGTTAATAATTGTTTGATACATAAATTGCTTATTGAAAGGTAAGATTGATCCATGCTTTGATTTTCTTATTTTAGATTCACCTTAGTTGAAGCATGTTGTGACTTGATACCATTCCTTATTTATTGGAACCTATTATTGACTTGCAATTATCATGTTATGCATTGCATTTGAACTCATGGATACACATACATACTTGGATTTCTTTTATCATTTACCCTGCTTTGTGATCCAAGTAGTCGGTTTCATCATAATAATCGGTTTGCACACTTTTAGCTTAACTTTCTTTCAAGCCACCATTGTTTGTCTGTGTTTTAGGCCGTATTTTCAAAATAAGCTTGGTAGAACATGTTAGGCTTGGTCCGACAAAGATAGTATCTCATGTAGTTCCAGATTCACGCTTTTTGGACCGGATAGGACTAGGTGGGAAATTGAACTTTGGTGAGAGGTTGTATGTGTTTTGTGCTTAATATGGAAATGATTGGGAAAGGGATTGAAACAAAAAAAATGTTCAAATGAAGGATTAGGAGAGAAAGGGTATGTAAAGTAAACTGAAAATGGTCTAGTAAAGGGTTTTGGAGTAATGAAATGTTTAAGTGGTTCATTGGATATTAAAGGAAATGAATGGAAACATAAAGTTTGAAAAGGAAGTTGAACCAAAGTGTAAAGCAAGCCAAACCTGCTAGATGTCATATGTGTTGAAACCCCTCTCCTTAGAATGTAAATGAAGCAATGAAGTTGTAAAGTGATCCAAAAGAAGGACATGAATTGAAAGTGAGAAATGCCTTGAGAGAAAGGGTAGAAAAATAGAATCATTGGGGAATTAGTTGTAGCTTTGGGTTAAGTTTGATTGTGTATATTTGGGTAGATGGGGTTCTATCTTTGTATGCATTCATTGGCTTGAACCTTTAGCATGCTAAAGCTCATTTCATTCATAAAGAGATCCTTGCATGGAACATTTTGAGCCTTATATGAAGAGATCACTTTTATCTCTTAACATTTCCCTTTGCCAAATGAGTTCATTGAATGTGCATAGTATGATTTATGCTTATGATTTAATGAATGTCAAAATGAATGGTGGATATGAATGCACGTGAAGGTTGAGGTTGGATTTGGATTGCGTTTTGACGAGTATGGCTAAAAATTTTGAGTAGACTTGCTCGCTTTGCATCCTAGAATTACTAAAGTGGACATTGAGGTTAACATTGGATCATGGTTGCTTTGGCTTAGAGTTCCCATTCTCAACCTCTTCTTCGGTTTTGTCATTTGTTTGCTTGAGGACAAAAAAAAGGCAAGTCCGGGAGAGTTGATATATGTATATATTATGCTGTTTTTCATTGTCATTTTGCATCATTATCATGCATTTAAATTGCATTTAGATTCATTCTAGATCAAGTTGTGTAGAATTCATACATTAGAGTCCTTAGTTCATGCATTTACATATTTGGTTCTTTTTTAATCATTTTTGAGTGAATTGGAGCTTAAATTGGAGGATTCGAGCTCATAGAATAAGGCACTCTATCATTGGGATTGGAATGGGTCAAGAAAATGAAGAAGGAAGAAGAATGGCCTTGGATCGACCTCATGATCGACCACTCATGGTCGATCGATCATTCGCCAAAACACGCAAAAGGACAAGCTTCGACCACTCACTCGATGGATGCAGCACGATGAGACAATATAAGGAGAATGCACAAGGAAAAAGAGTCAAATGGAGCAGCCTCAACCATAAGGTTGACTCTGGGAGGTCGACGGACCAATTCATGAAGAAAGCCATGGGCGTTCCACCATCGACCACTTGGTTGATAGTACATGCCTGATCCGGATCGCATGCAAGACAACTCTCAGAATGCATCTTCCTCGACCACTGACCCGACTTGGGCAGGTCGACTTCGGATCAATGGCTTCAGAATAAGCTGAAACGCCAGTCATCGACCAATAGCCCGACCAGAAGTGATCGATGGTGCCCATTCTGCACAAGAGCTTCCGTGATCTACTTCATCGACCGACTTCCCGACCACACTTGCTCGATGCTACCAACCTGCACAATTTTCTCCCTGGATGAAGCATACTCGACCACCAAGTCGATGCCACCAGCCCGACCAGACTGCACGCGGCTTAGTTTTTGGTCCGGTTTGATTTTTCTCGGACCAACCCGGACCACTTGTTATGGGATTTTAAAGCCCTAATCTTGGTGATATAAATAACCTTAATTCTGATTAGACTAGTTTATGCATTATTTTTACTTTAGTTTCTTAACATTCGATTTACACTTTAATATTCTGTAGTTTTTCTAAGTTTTATCAAGAACACTTTGAGTGACTTTGGGAGAAGGATTGGAGCTTTCTGGATCAATTTCACTTGAAGATTATTGAAGGATCTCTATTCATCTCAATATGTTTATCATTTCATCATTTGTTTTGTTTGCTTTATGCACCATGTGTGAGTAGTCATTAGGATGGTGGAGGGTTAGGTAGATCTAGGGCTGGGTTGTTGATCATTGATGCTTATGTTGTTAGAATCCTTCTATTTAGGTGTGATTAATGCTAGATTCAATTTGATCACTTGAAAATAGATGGTAGGAAAATCATTGCCCGAGAGGTGTTTGATGAAATTCTCAAAATGACCTACTTTAGAGCTTTTCTTTCTCGGCCTTGAGAGATGATGTCTAGGGGATTAGTGAACTTAATGAACATGTTTTTAATGCTTGTTTGTTGATTGGTTTGCGAATGAGAGCTTAGCAAATTCTCTTGATTGACATAGAGATCAATGCCATGAGAGTGGGTTGATCTAGCTTAGTGATTCATATTCCATGTTGTTCATTATTATACCTTGTTGCATTATTGGTTAATTGCCCTGTCTTAGATGATTACCTTGCCTAAAACCATTTGCTTGTTTATCATTGTTATTTGCTTTATCCTTCTCTTGTTTACTTGCTTTCATTTGATTTTATTTTCTGCTGATTTGGTTTTACTTATGTTTATTTGTGTTTGGTTTGATCTTTCTTAGTAGTTGTAGTTTCCAATTGCCAACTTTGATATCTTTAGCTTAGTTTTGAACTTTTTAATCATATTGAGTTGATTCTAGACTCCTGTGGGTTCAAACCTCAAATGCTCTAATATATTGTTTACATTTGTTGATTTTAATTGCTTGTTGTCACCACACAAAAAACAAACATCATTCGACCCCTACTAACATCCGTAGCTGAAGATGCGACTTTATCACCAGTTGTTTGATAAATGTTAGCATCCTACAGGCGTAAAAAATACACTAAAGATAAGTTGACTCTTCCGATTACTCACTGCAGTAGTTATTAACTAGGGACATATTACTATTACAATTTCTTGCAAGACAGACGACACGGTGAACATTTCATACTCTGCTGTGAAGTTATAAAGAAATTTTAACCAAAAAAAATCAAACAGCTTAGCTTTTGACGCATGAAAAACCTCAAAAATCGAAGATGTATCATCATCATGCAAGACTATTTTTTTTCGCATAAGCTAAGGCACGAAACAAAATATGGAATGAGTGATACTTGAATATGAAGTCAAGAAAAAAAGACCTTATTGTCGAGCAAACTTGTAGTTGTGGTAGTCACCGTTTTAGTTGTCTCAGCATCAAATAACATAAACACCATCTTACTAGTACTATCTCACACAATTAATTCTAACCGAAATTTAACAACACCAATAACTTCACTGGAAGGACAATGGCTACATATTAGACTACTTTATGATATATGTCTAGCTTTTTCTCACACCTACCATATGCAACATAACACGGGCTTTACACATGAATTCCTTACCCTGTAAAACAACTACAACTCAATTGAGTGACTACACTTCGTCTTCCTCACTGCTAAAAATTCAACTAAAAGTGTAAGAAATAGTAAACACATTAGAGATTGTCGAAACATTACTATTTATCAATTATAGGAAGAAATACCTCTCATAAAATTGCTTAATAGCACCGATCTCATTTTCAGCATAAAAGCGTGTAGAGGACGTTGTGTTTAATACCAGATGACATGCATGAAAGTAATAAAAATTGGGTGTTTGATAAGCTATGAAATGATACAATATGAGAAAAATACATACCACCATATGTCTTAGGATGTACATTTGTTATAATAATGATCATAGCCTTCTCATGATTTGATGCATACTGCTTCCCAAAATTTGTAGCAAAAGAATCTTAAAACATCACGCGAACAACTTCCTGTCTATAATAGTAGAAAACATTATAAAAAGCATGCTTAATCTTACATTATATAGAAACCAACTCAACTACTTACTTTGGTAATATGATATTCAAAACAATTTGTTCTTCGAAAGACACGTCTTTCACATCATATCATTCAACCTTCTTAAGCTCACCAATAATATATATGTATAGAAAATAAATCATCGTCCCCAAACTATAGAAAACAACACGGGTCATATATCAGTTATCAACAATCTAAAAATTTTACCAGGTAAATATTTAGTGGTCCCAGCAAGTAACAATTAATCATTGTACTTTCCAAATCTAAATATTTCCAATAAAATGGAAGGACACACATCTAGACGAAGCTCAAGAAGAGTACATACTATCTAAAAATTTGACCCTGTGTGGAAGATATGTAAGCTTATAGTTTATGTAACTCAACTCGACCTCAAATTGGGAGATATAGTATATTTTCCCTTCCTTAAGCTATTTACGGAAGCACCAAGCTTATACTTATGGGATCGTTACATGGATCACAGTAGACTAGAATGGTCGAGAAATATGAAGTGACACATTACATTCACAAACTATGTACCATTAAATAGAGCAGCATTACCTTGATGTCTATAAACAGGAAATCCAAGATCACAATTATCCCTTTCTGTCTAATAACCTTCGTATGCCACTTGCGTAGTAAGATATCACAAGCTGTCTACAAGGATCGGCCAAGCCGAAGCTCTTCGAGAAGTGTGGTAGAGAGAAGCATGAATTGGCATACGTGAGTGGTTCTCTTATTGGAAACATTGACAACAACTCAATGTTATGTATCTTCTATACAATAAAAGGATAGTAATAATTTGAAATGTCCTTGAAATTATTTTAATATTACTAAAAATATCATTGGATTCTATGGTTTTCGTGAGGGTATTCTTGCGAAATCATCTTCATTTTAACGCATTTATTGATTAAAATATGATTGATTCTGTATTTAATAGACGAATTTAAATGAAAATTTGATTAAAAAAACTGTAATTTACGAAATTAATTTTCATGAATTGATTATAGAATACTAAATTATCTATATAATAAAAGGACAACAATAATTTGAAATGTCTCTGAAATCATTTGAATATTACTTAAAATACTATTGGATTCTATAGTTTTCGTGAAGGTATTTTGGCAAAATCATCTTCATTTTAACGCATTTATTGATTAGAATATGATTGATACTGTATTTAATAGACGAATTTAAATGAAAATTTGATTGAAAAAAACTGTGATCTACGAAATTAATTTTCACGAATTGATTATAGGATACTAAATTAAATTATAAGATACTAAATTAAATTAAATTGATTATATTTTCATGATATATTTTCATTATTATAGAATACCAAATTAAATTAATTTGATTATATTCCGATAAAGAAATACAAATATCACATTTTTTGTAATAAAATTAATTCAATTATAATCTTGTATTAATTGAAAAATAGTCAATAAGGAATCTACGACATTAATTAGATTCTTAAATATAAATTTCTGTGATTTTCGTGATCAAAATAGTCAAAATTCCATGATCAAATTTAATTTTAGGATACTAAATAAATTAAATTGATTATATTTTCGTGATATATTTTTATTGATTATAGGATACCAATAAAATAAAATTGATTATATTTCGATAAAAGATTACAGATATTACATTTATTGTAATAGAATTAAAGTAATTATAATCTTATATTAATTTAAAAGTAGTCAATAAGAAAGATATGGTTGGGATTAGATTTGATTTCAAAATAATTGTCAAGAGTGATGATTTATTCAATACCAACGATGCACGAGTATTAAGTGAGGAAACAATCACACGGTTAATAATTGTCATATTGTATCGTAATTAAGTAAGGTAAGTTATTACTATATCGAATATATTTGTAGTTATTTTAAGAATATATTTACTATAGTCTAAATTAGGTTAGACTGATTCATAACCTCTATATAAAGTAGATGTGGTGTATTTTTTCATTCATTGTAAAAAAACTCAAAAATTACATAATATTTACGAAAGCAACAAAAAAATAGTTCTTAATTTCATTTCAGTTCTAAAACCACTAAGCTCACATTGAAGGGTAAGAGTTAAGATCATTCAACTTTGAAAGGTCTTTTCCAAAGCGTGTGATCAGAAAATAGAATTAGTTTTGATTGATGAGCAAATAAGTTATCATGTATCATGCATTTATATATAAATCATTTTATTCTTCTAAAATCTTGCAAATAATAACATTTTACACAAAATTAAGGTTCGAAAATTCATAGTAAGGTTAAGAAAGATATGATTAGGAGATTCAATCATCTTTTGAGTAATGGAGATACTAAGATAATTAGTAACTTCCAAGTAAGTCCATCAACCGTTTTTTCAAGACAACTTCGCATAAGTTCAAGATATGTTTTGTCTACACTACATTGGTAAGGGAAACCAATCATTTACCTAATAAATTATTTGGTCTGGAGTTTGTGGATTACAATGAATTGTTTGCTGAAAATCTTGATGATAATTACTTAATTGGTAAGTTTTCTTTTTTCATGTATTTAATTTTTTCTGTTTTCGTAATCTAAATCATAAATAATTTGGTAGAACTAATTTAAAAATATTTATTTTGATTTATTTTTAAAGATTTACATGTTTAGTTTTAAGTATCGAATTTATGTGTACAGATGTAGTTGGTTACTTGGATCATATTGATGCAATGATTGTCACTGAGTCTAATGGAAAAGAAACCAAAAGACTTAATATTGGTCTTCGTAATTCTAAGTATGTATTAAAAAAAATTGTCAACTTAACTTCAATTACTAATAAGATAAGACCATTGTATGGATACATCGTTAACAAACACATAATTTCTATCTAAATCACGCACAGTGCACACCAAGAAATATGCCTTATGATTGAGACCTCGCAGAATCCAAGCGATGGAACATTGCTGGAAGGAGCTTCTAACCCTCGAGAAATCCTCTACGTAAGGACTAAAAGCAAGTCAGACCACTGGGTCTTCTATCATCTTGATGAGCTCCGAACAATCTACCCAGAACTCTACTTCTACTATCTGAAGAGCTATTAGACATGTCATAGCCCACAAAAGAGCTTCAAACTTTGAATGTAGGGGGAGAGGCTTTGTCTTATACTTTGCGCACCCATGTTCACACCACCACACTCGAAGGGAAAACAATACCAACATAAACCTGAAATGAGATCTGAATCCTTCCATGAGGCATCAACCATATATTTATATCCTGTAAACGCCGTATTCACCAAAAAAGGATGTGAATATGATGCCATTGGTTTGTTTATAATAAAAGAGGCATTTCCAATTAATATGAAATTACTGCTTTGAGCTTGGTTCCAAATTTGGGCCTCCGATACCCTGAGAATTTTTAACTTTATTTGAGAAAACTCGTTCATTTTTTGCCTTCCATAGGGACCAAAGTATCCAAGGGTATCTTGTTAGTTCATCTCCTTTAGGAAGTCTCCATATGAGATGATCCATGTTCGAATATATCGACAGACCTGGAAAATTAGGCCCTGCCAGTATTTTCGAAAGGGCCCATGTTTGGATAGCTATCGGACACTCAAATAACACATGATTAATTGTTTCTTGTTCAGCCCCACAACTATCACACCTTTCATCACATGATATACCCCTACTCACCAATTTAGTTTTAACAGCAAGTTGACCCGTGACAGATTGCCATATGAAGTGTTTAATTTTCTGTGGAGCCTTGATTTTCGAAATTTGATTTTGTAAATCATGACCATATGACACTGATGATGATAGACCAAGGTGCCTCTCCACCCAATATCCTGATCGTACTTTATAAGAACCTGATTTTGTATAATGCCACCCTATCCTATCAGAACTTGGATATCTTGGAATATGTATACCTAAAATAATGCTTGCATCTTGTGTACAAAAAAATTATCGAACTAAAGTTTTTTTTAATAGTCTTGATCGCTGATCTATAAATCTGATACTCTCAGATCAGGATAAATTTTCATACTAATTTGATATGCTGAACGAGGATTACTGTCTGGGATCCATGGGTCTATCGATACTCGAATAGAATCCCCATTTCCTATTTGTTTTATCAGGTCTTTCATGAGAAGTGAACGGGCAAAAATAATACTCTGCCACCCATACGAGGCCGAATATACTTTTCAAATTAAACGTTTTTATAAAACATTTTGAATATTATTAACATATCCTATATTCTGGAGAGAAAATTGATGATATACTATGTTTTCCGAAATCAAATGAACTCTTCAATTCATATGTATGTTTATGGTGATGAATCAATGAAGCTTTCAAAATAATTGCTTTACGTTGAATTATAAATTTTTTTGAATATTTCTAAATTAATAATCTTATTTTTTATAATTCATAATAAATTCTTTATCTTTTATTTTTGTATGTGTAAAATATATATTTAATTTATTTAAGAATCCAAGTTTATACCTTTTACGACATTTTAAAAAATTAGGTTAAATAAAATAGCAATCATGAAATTCTAAAATAATTAAATTTAAATTCACAACTCAACCATTAAAATAAAATCAAATTGTATATTCAATAAATAAATTAATATTGGTACAAATGATATTGGTACTAATGCTTGGTTTCATTATTGAGTTGCTCAAATGACATACAAATTATCAATTTTTTTAAAATTTTGTATTTTAAAATCATTATTAAGAAGAAAAAATAGTCGACATTAAATACTTTTATTATAGAAAATCAGGTATTTTATACTAAAATTATTAAACTTTAATTGTTAAATGGTGTCCATAAATGTTATATTGTCTATGATTAAATAACTCCATATTTTCCTAAATAAAATAAAAATACAATCTACATTTAAATTTTCAAACGTATTCATTGAAATGTAAAAAATCAAATATTTTTGTCTTTTAAAAATCAGGTTTCTTTTGAACTTACTTTCTTAATAGATAATATAAATTTTAAGTTACACTTATCTTAGTTTCACAAATATAATTAATAATAGTATATTCATGTACAATGATAATCTGAATCTCTAAATCATACTCCAAATCAATTTTGAATTTTATTAAACGATAAAAATAAAGTCCACAATATATTTTATTTTATATATATAAGATCATGATTAATTGTTTATACTATAACTTAATATTATCAAATATATTTTGAGAAAATTATTTATTTATTTACCATTATCAATTTGTCCTTATCAAATTTATTCTCCCTAATAAATTTTAAAAGTAATCAAAAGTTAAGTTATTTATTATCATTCTCCGTAATCTCACATTAAACATAACTTCCAAAAATATACTTTCATTTGAAAAATAAATATAAAAATTACTTTAATATTAATCTATATATTGGGACAAATCATATCAATTGGTTTGATAATAAAAATAGACAAAAGATATTAAATTTTTTTAAACATAAATCTATATCTAATTCGAATTATCTTAATTGGTGAAATTAATTAGACATAATTAAGACATCTAAGCATTTAATAGTAAGATCACAATTATGTTTTTATGAGACATTCAGTTCAAAATATATTTAAGGTATTAAATTAATAGATTTGAAGAAAAGATGTAATGTATCAATATAATGATATTCCCATTTAATTCATTTTCGTTTAAATTTAAAAGTTTTAATAATATGTTGTAAATAAGGAAAATATAAATATTTATTGGTAACATTTTTGCTAAAACTTAAAATCTTAAATAAAAGAATATTTCAACCATATAGAAAGTTTTAGTACAAACTTTAAATGGCAACACTTACCAAATCTAAACTAATAATATTAATTATAGTAGATTCGAATACTATATTTTAAAATTATGAATAACTATTGCATTATATTTTACCATATTAGTTGTAAATAATCTTTATGATTACAATCAAAATAAACTACAAACAATATTATGATTTTCTACTTTTTTACAGAAATACTTTATATATAAACTGATATTTAACACTAAATATGAACTTAATTTAATTATCATCCTAGATGTTATTCGAAAAATCTAAATTAGTGTACTTTAAAAAATAGAAATAAGCAAAAACCATTTAATTGTTGGTAATTCATTTATGTTAAGTGTGTCATTGAAATTAATATCAGAATACTTGAAATTTATTATTTAATTTCTTACTAGACTAAATTTTTTGTTGTCAACAAGGAAACCTAATTATAATTTTATGGGTATTATTATGTATATACTAAAAACTTCCACAAATTATGGTCTAATTAATTTAATTAGATTATCAATTTTCAAACTAAAGTTACTAATCTAATTGTCTTGAATAAATATATTCAAATTATCTTAATGAATATGTGATAAGAGGAAATTTGATTATCACTACAAGGAATTATTTTAAGGAATTGGTGTATAAAAAGAATCTTAATGAATTGGTAGTATATATTATAAAGTATCATGATTTATGAAAATTGATTGCGTTTAAAATATATCCGTCAATCCCAATTTAATTAGGTGAAGTATTTTTCAGAATGTGATTACTATTCTTATTGTCATATCTAATTATTTACGAATCATTTTAATACTTAAATTTTATTAATATATAAAATATTATAAAACAATCGGAAACATTAATTTTACAACTTTGAATTCGAAAATAGTTAATTAGATCAAAATCAATATTATTTTCTAATTTCATTTAATTAGATTAAATATTTTGAACTACGTTTAGTAATCTAATTGTCATAAATAAATTTATTCGAATCATTATAAAGAACTGGTGTATAGAAGGAAACTTGGGTATTATAGATTATCGAGTATCATGAATCATAGATATTGATTGCAATAAAAAAATATCTGTCAAACCCAATTTAATTAGGTGAAATATTTTTTGTACTGTGATTACTGCTCTTATTGTCATATCTCTTTATTTCCAAATCATTTAAATAGTAATAATTTACTATATAATACTTTCTAAAGCAATTGAATATATATAAATATATTAGAATTGTTTGAATTTTTTCCTATTACCATTATCGCTTCTTCACCACAAAAGGCAAGAGCTTTTGAAGATATGAAGAAAAAGAAACAGGAAACCAATGAAGAGCCCAAAAATAGTAATATTCAAAACAAAAAGTAAAGAAGTTGCCTTCAAAGTTTGTATTTTATTCGGTGTTTTATATAATATTATTGATCATTCATTAGATTCAGTACCAATTATAATTATGTTCATTTATTCAATTCGATAATCTATATGTATTCTATTAAAATACAGACTATATTATGAATTAAAAATCACAGTTTCAAATGTTCAAACAAAAAGTAAAAGAGCACTGGAAGATATTTCAAATTCTCAATCTACATAGCAAGTGAAAACTGGTATGAAATCAGAGAAAATATAAATTTTCTATGTTTTTATAAGTTATCCAAATAAAAGTTAAATTTTGTATCATTCAATTATTAATAGATCTTGATATTTATTTTTTTAGATCCAAACTTCATTTTAACAAGCTCAGAGAATCGTCCCTTTGAACTAGGAGATATAACAAATTCTATCTCATCAGAAAACAACAAAAAAGGTGATTTATGTCTTTGTTTTATGTATTAACTTAAATAGAAGATGTTCTTAGTCTATTAGTAAATGTATACGTGTCTTATACACTTACCCGTGTCAGGAAAACTTTCTCATACACCACAACAGCAGATGCAAAGGAAAATGACTAAACATAAAGAGAACATACCTTAATCTACTAATACTTTTTCGTTGGTATTATTCTCTCCAATCCTACCTTCAAGTAGCAAACAAGGTAAATGTAAAAGAGTTAATATTTAGAAAATTATATATCATAAAATCTTTGATTAAGTTAACTATCAAATAACTGCTTCTATAAACAGTTCAAGTGGAAGAAAGAATAAACTATGAGAAGCTAAATGCAGAAAAATTGAACGTCATCAAGTAGTATTTTAGCTAAGCAAACCAACTTAAGCTGAGAGTCCCTAACACAAATATCTAACCAAAGCATTATTACTAAAGGTAATACCTTCTAATCGATATATAATAAGATTTATATTACTTATTCGGTTAGAATGTATATCTAAACTAAAAGGTGTTGACCTACTCTATATTTTTATCATGTTTATACTGAAAGAAACTTATGAAAGTCTTAATATAGGTTATGATTGATGTTGGAGGTGGATCTGAGATCCTACTTTGGTCCACCTAAAACAACGGGTCGAGTACAAAAGAACAATCCGGTTGCAAGCATTAAGTCTTCAACTCGGATAATATATTCGACTCGGCAAAAGTCTCATCTCAGAAGATTCTACGAACCTAACAAATAAATGGAAATTTTCCTGTTCCGACATGGGAAATTTCTACAAATCTAGCAGAAATCTTAACAGATTCAATCTTATCAAAGGAATTGTAAATCTTCCTTTATTTTCTACACATGTAACCACCTCTATAAACTATATATAGAGGCACAATCCTTTAAAAAAGGAGCCGCTTTTGGCATACTCAAGTCTAATAAGAACTCCAAGTCGGCAATCATCTCTTCTTGTTCTAAGCTAACTATCTCTTGCTCTGAACCCAATCCACAAGTGTCCTTGCCCATTCTCTCCCATTCTTTTAATCAGGAACCTTAATTTTAGTACTCTTTGTGCTAAGAACGGTTCAACAGTTGGTGTCGTATGTGGGGAGATATCGAAGGACATCTTCACAAAAGCAAGAGAGAACTCTGAGAGAAGAAAGATGGTCGAAGGAGAAATCACCATCAGCTCGCCAAAGGAGGGAACCTCTCCCTCAAGAGCACATCAACTTAACAAATGGATCCACCCTGAATTCAACTCGAACTCAGGAGGAGAACCAACAAAAAACTCGGGAAGATATTGATCTTCCGCCACCACCACCAGGATCAGCGACACTCAGGACCTTAGTGTGAAAACTTATCGCACAACATGAAGCTTCTGATCGGAGAAACGCTAAAAGATTTGGAAGAATCAAATCTCATTTGAATTAGAGTAGTCTCCCAACTACATAGGTCAATAAGTCGTGCGCAGAAGCATTGGCTAGTGTTTAGAGAACAATATTCAGAGATTTACCGAGTCCACAGCCAGTGAACACCTTGGTGCAAGATCATTCCGCAATACCGACCATGTATGGACAACATGGTCAAGCAACATTAAACGCTGCAACCGTACTAAAGATGATGGATGACATGAGATCAAAATTCCATCAAGCTACCAGCTCAGCACCCGAGATAGGAAGGATCCTAGCTCAGGCACAGAACTCACCATTTTCCCCTAGGCTAAGAAGAGTTTTGGTAAACAGAGGCTTGCGTCTCCGATGCCACTCATATAATGGGAATTCTGAGTATTCAATGTCATGATGAACGGGACTAACAACACCATGGACAATGAAGACGCAGCTTACTGTCAGCACTTTGCAGAGAATTTGACCGGAGATGCCTTGCTATGTTTCACCAAGTTGCCAGCCGGGTCAATCGAAAGATTCAACCAACTTGCCAAGTTCTTTATGAAGCAGTACGCCTTATTCGTTAACCAGGATACCTTGACTGCTGAGTTGAGATCCTTAAGGCAAGGATTTGATGAGCCCTTGAAGTCATACCTCGGACACTTCAAAAAGATCCTGACAAAGCTAAAGTTAGTGACGACATGGCTATTTAAGCCCTCTGAACTGGAATTGTGACCGATGAGGCACTGAAGCGGGACCTCTTCGTCAATAGGCCCAACACAATCTCCGATGCTCTTTGCAGAGCAGTGAGACATGCAGAGTACATTGAGGAAATGCAAATCCTCTTGCAGAATCAAGATACACATTGGAACTCGACAACTAAAGAGCCGAGAGAAGGGCACTATGAGTTGAGACAACACAATAGAGGAAAAACAAACTCAGCAACCTCTTTCCAAGTTGGGAAGAATAGCAGCCCCTGCGATAAGTCATTCAACAACACCTACAACCAGAACGAATATTGTGGGTTCCACAAGAAAACATGTCATTCGACCAAAGAGTGCAAACAGCTGCAAGAGTTCCTTGCTGAGAAATTCAGTGAAGGAGAGTTGGATGTTTCGGAAGAGTAAACCCAGAGATACAAAGCACAAAAGCGGAAGTAAGCCAAGCTACGAGAAGCTGCTTTCAAATTGGCAAACCCGAAGGATAACACTTTGGAGCTGACTAAGCGGCCAAATCCAGTAGGAGACAATGACAGATCCGGCAATCGAAGAGTTGTTGTCGCTATAATCATGGGCAGATTGCAATTTTGTGATGTCACTATTCGTTCAATCATGAAATACGAACAAAAGATTGTCACCTTAGTTAACTAGGAGCCCATCAGTGAGTGCATGCACATAGTAGATTTGGTGATCACTTTCACCGCTAAAAATGTTAAAGGAGTTAGCTTCCTGTATAACGACCCCATAGTTGTCAAACTCCAAGTTGTCTACTATGATGTTTTGCAAATTCTCATCGATAGTGGGAGTTTAGTAGATCTCATATTCAAAGAAACTTTGGATAAAACGGCAATATCGGATGTTCAGTTCAAACCTGTAGAGAGGACCTTAACCGCATTTGATGGAAGCACAATCAATGCGATTGGAACGGTGAAGCTAGCAGTTCGAATTGCTCGAATCACGAGATGGATCAAGGTACTTGTTGTAAATAAGCCGCCAATCTACAACATGATCCTAGAAACACTTTGGATACACACGATGAAAGTCGTGCCCTCAAGCTATCATCAATGTATTAAGATCCCGACAAACAAAGGAGTATATACACTCAAAGGAGATCAGAAGATTGCTAGAACTTGCTTCATCGCCGAGTTGATGTTAAGGAACAAGTCGTGCATGATCGCCGCATTAGTGGGAAGCAAAGCATTATCTGAGCCGCCTACTCCCAAGAAGCCAGACCGATGAACTGTTGAACTCGTCAACAATGATTTGGTTGCCCGTCAAAATGTGTAATCATGGGCATTGACTTAAGCAAGCTAATCAAGGAAAATTTGATTCGGCTCCTTGAAGAAAATGTAATGACATTCGCATGGGCACCAAGCGACATGCTTGGAATCAACCCGACAATTACAAGTCATAGGCTAAATGTCGACCCGACATGTAAGCCAATCAAACAAAAGAGAAGAAAGCTCGAGCCAGAGAAAACAAAGACTGTAATTGAAGATGTCAAAAGCTAATTGAAATCGGATCCATCACCAAAGTTCAGTATCCCGAATGGCTAGCTAACCCGGTAGTCGATCCGAAGAAAAATGGAAAATGGCGGGTCTGCATAGACTTTACTAACCTCAATAAAGCCTGTTCAAAGGACAGCTACCCGTTGCTAAACATTGACCAAATCGTCGGAGGAACCGCTAAAAAACAAACTTCTCTCATTCATGGATGCTTTCTCGGGGTATAATCAGATTTGGATGCACCCCAATGACATGGAGAAAACTTTTTTCATCATGGAAAAGGGCACTTATTGCTACAAAATAATGCCATTCGACCTAAAAATGCTAGAGCAACCTATTAGTGCCTCGTAAACAAAATGTTTGCTGACCAACTCGGGCAAACAATGGAAGTGTATATAGACGACATGCTGGTTAAGTCGTTAAAAGTGGAAGTTCATGTCGATCATTTAGCTCGTTGCTTCAAGACTCTGAATGAATATCAGATGAAGCTCAACCCGGTGAAATGTACTTTCGGGGTTACATTAGGAGAATTTCTCGGATACATAGTCACTCAAAGAGGAATCAAAGCTAATCCAAAGCAAGTTACGGCAATCCAAGAATTGCCTTCTCCAAAGAATAAGCGAGAAGTACAAAGGCTAACAGGTCGAATAGCTGCCCTAAACTGCTTCATATCGCGTTCAACCGACAAGTGTCCCATTCTATAACTTGTTGCATGGAAAGAAGGAATTCAAGTAGAACGAAACCTGCAAAAAGGCTTTCTCCGAGTTGAAAGAATACCTTTCAATACTGCTGATACTCGCTAAGCCAGAAAACGGAGAACCATTGTATTTATACATCTCGGTCTCTACCTTGGTAGTAAGTGGTATACTAGTCCGAGATGAAAGAGGAACTCACTACCCGATCTTCTATATTACTAAGTCGTTAGATGGAGCTAAGTCCAGATACCTGACTACAGAGAAGCTTGCGCTAGCGGTAGGTACTTCAGCAAGGAAGTTGCAACCATACTTCCAGTCTCATACCATTGTAGTACTAATGAATCATCCACTATGGACAATACTACATAGTCCAAACCAGTCAGGGCGACTGACGAAGTGGGCAATTAAATTGAGCGAGTATGACATCGAGTTCAAAGAACGCACAAGTGCAAAGTCACAAGTACTAGTCGATTTCTTAATCGAGCTATCTCCAGATCTAGAACCTCTAGAGTCGGCAAAAGATCAAACATGGAAGATATATTTGGATGGATCTTCATCCCAACACGGCTCATGAGTAGGCATCCAACTAGAGAGCCCTACAGGAGAAGTCCTATGACAGTCCTTCTGACTTGCATTACCGGCTTCAAACAACAAGGCAGAGTATGAGGCATTAATTACGGGAATTAAATTGGCTAAGGAAGTTGGAGCTACTCATATCGATTGTTATTGCGACTCCCAACTTGTTGTTAACCAGGTTAATGGAGGTTACGACATGAAGAATAATTGAATGGAAGCCTATGTTTACGTGGTTAAGGAATTGACCAAGGATTTGAGATTCAGGATCAACAAAATCTCAAGGTCCGAGAACACATCTGCCGATGCACTAGCAGCTCTTGCATCCACAACAAATCCCATACAAAGACAAATCATCCCAGTGGAAAGTATAAATCAACCAAGTATAAGCCTACCAAAAGGAGATCTAGAACTCGTCTCGGCTATAGACAAAGTTCAAGAGGAATCAGATTCTAAGATGGCAGACGCCAAGCAGAATGGCAAACTAAGGGTGGATTGGTGAGACGAGATCCTCGCATATATTCTAGACAGAAAAATGCCAGAGGAAAGATGGGCAGCCTACCGTTTAAAAGCCAAGTGTGCTTTCCACGCACAAGTCGGCAAAAAACTTTACCAAAGAAGTACAAACGGAGTACTGTTCAATTGCATTCACGGTGATGAGGTCGACGAGATTATCAAAAAGACACACTACAGAGCGGCAAGAAACCACAAAAGTGGAAGAACAGTCGTTCAAAAGAGCAGAGCACTCGGCTACTATTTCCCGACTATGGCAAAAGATTGCGCCGAATACACTGCTAAGTGTGAAAAGTGCTAGAGACACAGACACATTGTTGACGCTCCAACCGAGAAGCTGATATCAGCAATCATGCCTTATCCATTTATGCGATGAACAATGGATATAGTCTGGCCATTACCATCATCACGAGAAAAGAGGTTCATGTTTGATATGACCAACTACTTCTCAAAGTGGGTCGAAGCAGAAGCTTATTCTCAGATCAAAGATAGAGACGTGATCAAATTAGTGTGGAAGAATATCATCTGCCGACATGATCTAGCATACGAGATCATGACTGATAATGAATCCTAATTCATCTCGGCGAAATACACCAACATTTGCGGCATATGGAATATCCGCGTAAGTAAATCAACGCCACAAAACCCACAAGGAAATGACCAAGCTGAGGCCACAAATAAACATATCATCGATGGTCTAAAGAAGCAACTCCTTGAAAAGAAGGGAAGTCGGGCTTCCGAGTTGGATGGCGTATTATGGTCACATCAAACCACACCTCAGCGATCGACCAGGCGAACTCCGTTCTCCCTTTGTCATGGAATGGAAGCAATGGCTCCAGCCAAGATAGTTGTGCCAACTCTACACCGAGAACGTCTTTCCAAGAATGAAGACGCTAACAACAATGCTATGGAAAATAGCATTGACGACTTAGAAGAAGAACACAACGAGGCACTTCTTCGAGTACAAAACTATTAGCAACAAGCCGCAAAGTACTACAATAAGAAAGTACGTGGATGACACTTTGCAGTCGGAGACCTTGTACTTCGAAAAGTGTTTGAGAACACGGCTGAACTCAATGCCAAGAAACTCGGCGCAAATTAGGAAGGGTCGTACATCATCTTTGAAGTTGTAAAGCCAAGAGTCTACAAAATCGTTAACATGGAAGGAGAACCGATTCCTCAAAGTTGACTCCATCAACCTAAAGCGATACTACTACTAAAGGCTCGTCAACTTGGCGAATTAGATGCGTCACTTAACGCATCTCTGTCTACTTAATTAGTTACGTAATGAGAATTATGTCTTAGCTTGATCCCTTTGGGGTACGTAGGTAGCCTTTGGGTTCAGCTAGAACTTTATAAAAAAATTATTTGCCCCGAGTCGGCATCTAGAAAAAAAAATGGGTTACACCCTAAATCCACCAAAATCGCAAGTCGAGATAAATTCTCGCAAATACAAACATAATTTTTCCTTAAGCCGAATTCTAAACTCGCCGAGTATAACCTCAAAAAACTTATACAAGAATCAAATTCTTACTCCTAATCAAAAGTTATAATACAATACTTGACTATTACGAGACTAACTTCTCGTAGCATTGACGAGAACCTAATTCTCACAAGAAACAAAGCATAGCTTTTAATAGATCTTTCGAGATTAAAATCTCAAAAAAGAACAGAACATAGTTTCATACAGATTAACGAGATGAATTCTCGACAAAAGACAAAGCATAGCTTTGTATAGATATGCCAAGATTAAATTCTCACAAAATGACAAAACATAGTTCTGTACATATTAACAGGATCAATTCTCGTCAAAAGACAAAGCATAGCTTTGTACAGATTTGCCTAGATTAAATTCTCGCAAAACGACGAAACATAGTTCCGTACAAATTGTCGAGATTAAAATCTCATTTAATGATAAAGCATAGTTTTGTACAGATTTACGAGATGAAAAGTCTCGAACAAAGACAGAACATGACTTCTGTATAGTTAATCAGAAATTCCTTAGACCAAGTTTTACGAATATCGTTTCCGAGTCCAAACTTCTTTAAACTCAAATTGAGTCCTAAAATCTTAGTTTTACAAGCCGCATAACGAAAAAACGAGATCAAACTCTCTAAACGCGGGAAGAAACTTGACTAAATGCGCAAAAACAAAAAAAGGATCTCGGGGACCAGAATTCGTAAAATGACAGGTCAATCAATTAACAAATTTTCCATTAAATTCATGTCTAACTTCAAATCATTTTCACATGAAAAATATTTACAAAAAAGCATCGAGTACAAAAGTATGTGCAACTTTTAAAAGAAGCCAAGCGGTGATTACAAAGAAAAGACTATGACAAAGCCCGGAGAAATTATGGTGCTTTTGGGAGTCTACTTTCACCAGCGCTAGAGGCTTCTCCCACTTCAAAAACAGGGACGATCAAGTCCCCCAGAAGCAGTGGCGTCAAGCTCTCCCTATCGACGAATTCCTTGAACTCTTTCATCTTGACAGTAATCAAGTTGGTGATCGCAAGAGGGATGTCGACTCCCCGAGTGGAAAGCAATTGGAGAATATTTATCGACCCAATAAACCAGGTGTACAACAAACATGCCTTGAGGTTCCTGTCCAACTTATTAAACCGAGCAGCAATTCGGCTAAAACAACCGGACAGTTGTTCAACGAAGAACATTGAAGACCTTCAAGTTCTCAACATTTAAGGGCTGATGGAGTTGATAATACTGCTTTCTGAAGGGACTTCTGGGCCTTGAATTCTCTTTGCTTTAGCTTCCCAGGAAATATGATTAGACATATTCAAAGCTGGGATCTGCTTACGGGTTTACAGCTGTTCTGCACTTAAGTGTGATAAATTTCCAAATCAAGAGCTCTACCAACCTGAAGGTGATTAAGCTTAGTAATAAATTAGAAGATGATAGTATTGCAGAGTAATAAAGAGGATAGAGGATTTCACTTAGTACCACTAGCATGTGCTATAAAGAGGCAAACCAAGCACAAGCAGCGGTTGCTTAAAGAGGAGAACTTTATTGATTGTACAGTGAGATAAGATCCAAGGAATTTAATTCAAGCATCGAACAGGAAGAGAGTTTCAACACATTAAAAGTGAGATTGACCGTTGTGGTCATACAACTTTGAGATCTAGTTGAGGACGCAAGTAGTCAGACTTTTAGAGATCTGATCTATGGTCGTGAGGTGATCTGATACCGCCAACGCTCATCTAAGCCTAAAAACCACCTCAGAAAAACCATTGATGGTTTTGAGATTCCCATTTTTGGTATGAAACCAGGTAGTTGGAAAATTATATCCATTAAATCAAACTTTACTTTCCTATAAAATAAAACAAATAAAAGATAATCAAAACTCAAATATGTTAGGTTCAAATTTGTTACGCTTTCATCTTGGATTTATTTTGTTGGGGTCAAACACTTATTAGTTTTCATTTATACCTAAAATTAAATTTTATAGGAGTCAATTTTTTTTTATTTAGTTGGAGTGAAAGTAAAAAGTTAACAAAAAATTAATCAATTTTTTTCAGAATTATTGGGGTCAATTGAGCCCAATAATACTCATGTATCTCCGCCCATACTACTACATATAAAATATTATATTAGAAGAGATAATCAAGGATCATCCATCAATCGAGTAAGTTATCTATATATATAAATTAGAATCATCCTCTCTTCTCATGAAACTACATCATCATCCACATCATCAATCCACCTTTTAAAACCAATTAATTTTAAA